>JALMQS010000503.1:0-88771 GCA_024734495.1 Forficula auricularia | reverse complement strand
AACTTTAGGCGATATGACCTTCAGGGCGATGAGGGGTTCTTTGATGAATTTTTATAGCTTCAACAGGAGAACTTATAGGGAAATCGCCATGCGCTAGAAATTGTATAAAGAAAAAAAAATTGTAAATATATTATGTAAATGTTCCTATAATTGTGTAAATACTCCTATAATTAAATTCACCCGACTATGTAAATATTTCTTGTAAGTGGAGGCCCCCACCTGCGTGGCCCAATAAACGAAAAATCAATGGACCAAAACTACGTGTGAAATTTGGTTTCGATATTCACACTAGTTTTTGAGCTAGCTCGTCCACAAAAATTTGGTAACGCACAAACGGACAACCAGACTAACTAACAGACATTTTGACAAAACAATTATTATCTCGAAAAATATAATTTTTTCGATGTTCACTTATTAGGGCTTTTTGGTAGAGCGAAATGCCATGGTTTCGCTCAATTTTTTTAATCAAAATAGTTTCAGCCGTTTTTGAGATATTTCGAAAAAAAGAAGCAAAAAAAACACTTTTTTCATGCACGATTACAATACTTGACCATACCCTGTATGGTAAAGTAAAAATAAATTTTAGGTTAAAAAATAAAATGAGAGAGTCTCTGTTTTTTAAATAAAATATTTTTAATTATTTCTAGAGACTATAGCTTCGAAGGTATGTTATCACTATCGATCAAATATTTCAAATTAGTTACAAATTAAGATTTATACATTGAAAATTTTGAAAAATAAATTTAGAAATTTAATTTAATTTATTTAATTAAAAAAGTTAGAAATATAAAACATGAAGAAAAAGACATTATATATTTTTCAAAATTTTCAATGTATAAATCTTAATTTGTAACTAATTTGAAATATTTGTGATGAGACTGATGATGAAGGCAATGCTTCGAAACTATAGTCTCTAGAAATAATTAAAAATTATTTTATTTAAAAAACAGAAGACTCTCTCATTTTATTTTTAACCTAAAATAAAAACAATTCTGTTACCATCGACAGTGAAATCTTTTATTCAACTAATAAAAAGAAATTATTTTATGTTCTTTACAAAAATAAATTCAGTTGTTTTCAAGTTACATATTTTTCATTTTTTATACCTCTTCAAAGTGTGGGAGATCTTTATGTTCCTTTATGTATAAAGAATTTATGACCATACACAGCCGAGAGTGCTCGAACACTAGCGGGAATGCCGAAGACATTTCGACAAGGTCTCCGCCTGGAGCAGGTGCTATCGGCCTAATATCATTGATTTATTAAAAAATGTTAATATAGCCATTTATTTCCTTTTAGGCTCAGGATCTCTTCAAATTTCCATCAGCCAACGTGTTGTGGAGATCTGTTGCGGGGGAGCCGAGAGATTACGACGATCCCATTTTTGATACCATGACATTTATTATTTATGCCAGTATGCGTCAAGGAAGTGTTTTTGGATTTCTAGACTGTGATGTTTTGCCATTTCTGTCCAAATTAGGACCAGTGACTCAATACGATTTTAATTTTGAAAAATTCACGGAACTTAAAAGTTTCTTAAAGGTAATTTTTAAATTAAAGTAAAGCCATTTATTGCTCTGGTCCCTTGGAGTTATTAATTAATAGTAATAATTAATTAACAGGAATAGCAGGGAATTGACAAAAATTAAAAACAGAGTTTTTATTGAATGGGCCAGACGTTTCGTCGATTAATTTCGACTTCCTCAGTGGCTCTGTAGATATAGGAGATAAAACTCTTATGACAAAGCATTGCAGTACACATGCAAAGATCCCGGGTTCGAGCCCCTGCTGATCCTTTTGTCTGTAATAAAATAATCTTTTCTTCGTTCCCTAAATTTAAATTTGTTATTAATTGTCTTTACACGGCCTCGTTGTGGTCGCGCTCCGGGTGAAGAGAAAATTATTTTCGATCTTTGGGGTCTGCGATCGATTGGGAGGCGCTGGAATATTTAATTGTTTATATATAGTAATATTTAATAATCATACAAGGAATCGTAGGGAACTGAATAAAGATTTTAATTATATTTTAAAAAGAACCGTGTTTGGTGGCCCTATTTTATTTAAATTGAATTGGCTAAGGGGCCAGTAAGGGAAAATAAAAAGTTGAAATAAAAGTCAACTTCTATTTGTTACTTTATTTTGGGCAGACGTAATCTTCTTCTTAATGTAAAACGTCTACTGGAGATAGATTTTACGTGTTTTTGTGACTTGGGTGAGTAGTATATAATCCTCATTTCCACCCTTTAAAAATTTATTATAAATGTTAAAACAAAAAATTAAAACATGCAATGATCTTTTCCAGTTGACGTGCACTGATGAAGAGCAGCGGTATAGCGCTCGAAACGTTGTTAAAATATCGATTACGTCTGCCCAAAATAAAGTAACAAATAGAAGTTGACTTTTATTTCAACTTTTTATTTTCCCCTTACTGATCCCTTAGCCAATTCAATTTAAATAAAGATTTTAAATTATAACAAAGAGCTTTTATTAAATAAGCCAGGCGTTTCGTCAAATTATTTTAACTTCCTCAGTCGCTGGAATGACAAAACAATTTTGAAAATTAGAAAACTTATAAATGAATTAACCTGTGACCTAATGATTAATTTACTTATAAGTTTTTCTAATTTTTCTTATTTTGTCATTCCAGCCAATTGAGAAAGTCAAAATAAAAGTCTGGCTTATTTAATAAAAGCTCTGTATTTTAATTTAAAATCTTTATCCAGTTCCCTACGATTTCTTTTATGAATTTTAATATGGATACGAGTGATATACCTAACATTATATTTAAATTTTTCTTTGTTCTTTAGGAAACTGTTCAAAAACACAGAGAAACTTTAGACCCTGATCATCCTAGAGATTTAATTGATTCATATTTGATTGAACTTGACAATGATCGGATTACTTTTGCAGGTATTGCATAAAGATACTGATCCCTAGTGGTTTTGTCTTAAAATACTTAGTAAATAAATTGACCCGTTCTGATGTGGCCGTCCATTTGACTTTACCATACACTACTGGTTGAGTTTGTTACAAGGGCCTAGATTTTCACCCCCTTTTTGGGCGGTAAGTTTTTACATTTTTAGTCTTCTGGTAGCCCAGTGATTATGTATAAAAAATTTGGTTGAGTTTGGTGGTCCAAGGGCCTAGATTTTCATTTTTGACCACCCTCCCCAATTTTAGCGCCAGAAAAAAATTATTTTCGTTATTATAGGTTTATTTTATAGTATATTTAATTTTTCTTGTTTTTTTTTTAGTTTGAAAATATTATAATTTTAAACCCCCCCCCCCCCCTTAATTTTGGATCGATATGCACCAAAGTCTAATCAGCTCTTAAGCTCCAATCTACCAAAACTTTTTAAGTGGGAGATAAATTTAACCGAATTTATCGCGCGGAGAATTTACCACTGCTCCGAAGCCCCTAAAACCTTAGTAAATTGGATATTGAATTGTATCTAAGTTTCTGAGATTGGCTCGTGATCCCGGCTTCTTTTCCTTCTACTCTGTTCTTTTCACGATTGAGGGGCCAGCCCATACAAGCTTTAGGATCCACCTTCTGGTGTATCTCCTTCTCTCATCAATATTAAAAAAAAAAAAAAACTACCTATGAAATTTGGTTTCGATATTCACACTAGTTTTTGAGCTAGCTCGTCCACAAAATTTGGTAACGCACAGACTAACAGACATTTTGACAAAACAGTTATTATCTCGAAAAATATAATTTTTTCAACGTTCACTTATTAGAGCTTTTTGTAGACCGAAATGTCATGGTTTCGCCCACTTGTTCTTATCAAAATAGTTTCAGCCGTTTTTGAGATATTTAAAATAAAAGAAGCAAAAAAAAAAAACACTTTTTTCGTGCACGATTACAATACTTGACCATACCCTGTATGGCAAAGTAAAAAAAAAATTGATGTGCCCATTTCATGACTTTCTATACATCATTAAAGAAAGAATGTTATAAACATTTTGTTCTGCTAATAATAATAACAATTATTAATAAATACTGTTATGAGCTTAAGATTCTTGATAGAAATGTCGAAATAGAATAACTTCTTTTAAAAGCTCGCCAAGTCTGCCCCCCCCCTCTGGCGCATCTTCCTCCTCCCTGTTGGTTGCATACCCTACAGGATGCAGCCAATTTACTTTATCATCTATACATAGGGTCCGGTATCATAAAGGTAAATTAACCAATTAATTAAAAAAAAACTAAAGATTTGAGCATCTTTTTACTTTACCATACAGGGTATGGTCAAGTATTATAATCGTGCATGAAAAAAGTGTTTTTTTTCCTTCTTTTTTTCGAAATATCTCAAAAACGGCTGAAACTATTTTGATTAAAAAAATTGAGCGAAACCATGGCATTTCGCTCTACGAAAAAGGCCTAATAAGTGAACATCGAAAAAATTATATTTTTCGAGATAATAATTGTTTTATCAAAATGTCTGTTAGCCTGTGAGTTACCAAATTTTTGTGGACGAGCTAGCTCAAAAACTAGTGTGAATATCGAAACCAAATTTCACACGATAGTGTTGGTCCACTGAGACTAAGAGCTGATTAGATTTGGTGCATATCGACTCAAAATTAAGGGGGGGTGGAGGGGGGTTATAAATTAAAAATCTAGGTCATTTGAGCAAACTCAACCAAACTTTGTATACATAATTAGTGGGCCCCCAGGAGTCTAAAAATGTAAAACTAACCCCCTCCCCATACATGATTATAAATAATTATATTAAATGTCAAATATAAAAAGAGGGGCCAGGTTGTATGTTAAAGTCAAGTAGATGGCCACATCAGAACACGTCAGCTTATTTTTGAAAATATTTGGAATGTTTTTCAAAAAATCACCTCAGGTTTAAATTAACCAATGTTTATTCAAAATGAAAAAGAATTTGATTTTTAGGACAAATTCTAAGATTTTAGTAGAAATATTATTAAATTGATGAATCCCCTCTGATATCGCAATTTAATAATATTTCTACTAAAATCCTAGAATTTGTCCTAAAAATTAAATTATTTATCTTTTTTGTAATAATAATCTGTTAAAAATTCTGATTAATTTGATGTCAAGAACGAGTCTTTGAGCTTCAATCGATTTATGTCTTATTTTTTTTATATAGGTACTTAATTTTTATCAATGATTATCCAATTCTCGATATACCAAAAATTTTCGCTAGTAGTTGAAACAAAAAAATGAAAAAAAAATATATTAAAAGAAATCAAAGAGGTTGACCCCTGCTTGATGTAAATAAACATATGTAGGGATTATTCTAGGTGGCTTAAACCAGAAGAAAGACCAAGCATTAATAATAATGGTTTATTAGATGCTTTTCAATAATAATAATATAACAAATACTTTAATATGAAACTGGAGATGTTCATGTATCGTGTCTTGAGTAGAAATAAACTGTCAACTTGAACTTGGGATTTTAACACTGATAAACTTATAAATGACTCTTTACACACACTGCTGATATAACTGATAGAACTCCGTGATGAACTGTTCTTGTCGGATGGGTAATAGTAACTGCCTTGAAGCTCGGCGAATCGTTCTTTTATGCTTAATCCTAGCGCACTATTCTTTAGGCTCTGATAGGTCATTATTGTGGCCAATCCCAGCACTTGTTATTTCAGCCAATCAGGGACTAGCTCGGTCATGCGGCGACGGCGCACAGTGGTCCCAAATCCCAAAAAGCTGGCCAAAATATGAAGGCGTTCTTCGATATAAATAAAACTTGGTATACTAAGGTTCTCGAGGTCGCTGATTACGAATCAAAAGTCAAAATTACGAAAAACAAAATGGCGTCCCCAAAATGGCGGACATATATATTTTAAAAATATCAGATTTCTCCGAAATTTGGTATACTTAGGTTTTCAAGGCCACTGATAATGAATCAAAAGTCAAAATTAAGAAAAACAAAATGGGGGTCGCAAAATGGCGGACATATATGTTTCAAAAATATCAGGTTTAGCCAAAATTTGGTATGCTTAGGTTTTAAAGGTCGCTGATTACGAATCAAAAGTCAAAATTATGAAAAACAAAATGGTGGTTGCAAAATTTTTTAAAGAATTAAAAAGGCTGAAATAAAAATAAAAATTGTTAAAAAAATTGCATTTATTAAATACATAAAAAACTTCAAATTACACCTGTCATTTAATCATCTCAATTTTCATCATCAGAATCGCCAGAGTCCTTGTCAAACGTATCTTCTTTTTCCGTATAAGATTCGAAACTTTCGAAACTTGCTCCTGGCAACATTGTCAATGGAGATATAGGCTGAACCAGCAGATCTACTGCTTCTGTCGCAAAACTTTTCAATTTTTTTTTGGGGCAATTTTCTCAAACTTGAAATATATGGATCAGATGCAACTAATAATCGAAGAAAAACATCTTCAATGTTTTTAACTCGAGAAGTCTTTCTGGAGAAGTCTTCACGAAACCTTTTAATGTGTTTATTTGAGGCTTCTTGTGCATCTTCTGACAGTTGCCCGATTGGTAATAATGCAGATCACTCAAAATAGGGTAACTTTGACGATGAATATAAACTAAAGTAAAAACAATAGGCACCTTTTCTCTTGACAATGGACTACTTAAACTATCTGTGTATCCAACATAACGGCCTAAAACTCCCTACTAATTTTTTTTTTTTTGGACTTTTGGCCAGCTTTTCGGGATTTGGGACCACTGTGCGGCGGTGAGAAGAGGGGATAGGCGCGCGCAGCTGGAGGGGGTTGAACGGGTGCAGATTGGGGTGGTGGAGCCACTGGGGGATCGCTTGGTTACTTGGGGGGCTTCGTGGAAATCTTACTGAGACTTGGCAATGAAAAGGCTGTGAAGATCTGCTAAGCTCCTGCTCGGATTGACGGGCAGCCAGCGAGATTGTCGCTCATAGCTGACGAGGCAGCAGGGGCCTCAGATGAAGTTCATTTGACGGAAGGGCAAAACTAGCTCGCACCAAGTTGACTTGGCTGGATCCTACACATATATCGTCGGCTTAGAATGTAAAGCTGCTAACTCCATTTTTTTGTCATATATGAGATATTGATTAATACCGTTCGAAAGAAAAACAGATCCAGCATCGTCCAAGTAAAACTGCTACTTAAAATTACGATCGTAAGTTATAGAAAAAAAAAATGTGAAAAATGGTGTTTTCCATAACAACAAAGTTAAATTTTCCGTATGTTTCCTATATTTGATTCAATCGCGAATAGAATGCAGGTGATTTTTGTCAAATATTAAGTGAAAATAATATCCGAACTTATATATTTCTAACTTGAAATAATAAAGTTAAATACATTTATAATTTTCTTATTAATATATTAAAGAAAAATTAACATATTGATGAGAATTGTTTTGATCGCGCTTTTTAAACAAGATACCAGGTGTACCGGAAAGTCATTACCGGTTTTTCTAACAGATGTCGCTAGGCTTAAGTATGCAATGTTATGATTTGACACATATGCATTTTATTCTACTGACATCAAGCTTCAAAGCTATACATGTTATATTTTGCGAAAGTAACACCTTCATAGATTTATACCTCTTTGAAAATGTCAAGTTTCATGCATTTGCGGCACTCATTACTTTTTCTTATTTAATCAAAAGAAAAAAGCCGCTGAAAGTCATCGTTTGCTGGTAGAAATTTACGGTGAGCATGCTTTAACCTTAAAAACATGTGAGGTGTGGTTTCGAAAATTCAAAAGTGGTGATTTCGATGTGCGAGATAAAGAACGTTCTGGTAGACCAAAAAAGTTTGAAGATGCGAAACTACAGGAGTTATTGGACCCTAACTCAAAAACAATACACTGACAACAAATGATCAATTTGAACAACGCATTGATCGAAAAACGTCCAGAATGGGCCCGAAGACACGGTAAAGTGATTTTACAAAACGATAACGCGCCGTCTCATAAAGCAAAACCGGTCAAGGAAGCGTTGAAAGCACTTGGGTGGGACATATTATCGCACCCGCCGTACTCTCCAGACCTTGCCCCGTCCAACTATCAACTTTTCACATCGATGGGACACGCGCTTGCAGAGCAGCACTTCGCCAATTTCGAAGAAGTTAGAAAATGGCTCGATGAATGGTTTTGCTCAAAGGACAAACAGTTTTTTTGGGATGGCATCCATAAATTGCCAGAAAGATGGGCAAGATGTATAGAATCAAATGGCCAATACTTTGAATAAATAAATTTTCCATTTTCTTAAAAATTACGTAGTTTTTTTTTCGAAAAAACCGGTAATGACTTTCCGGTACACCTGGTATATATGTACAAATGTACCGGGTGATTCAATAAGGGTGACGAGGTACCATATCTCAGGAACTAATAATCGTAGAAGTTTGGGAAAAAATCCTTCAGAGGAAATCGACCATAGAAAAATTGCTGGAAATATTTTTTAAGATTCATACGTCCACCGCTAGGTGGCTAAATAGCTTTGATCGTATAAAAATGCAATTTTCTCAAAAATTTTCTAATATAAGTTTAGAAATGAATACTCTCACGTTAATGCACACTATAATAGTCCATCTTTTGATAAATGACTTTTTATTGTAGGACGTAAAATAAAGGCGGAGGGATGCTAAACTTTTATGGACTGAAGTATCTATAACTTAAGTTTGACTTAACGGAATTTTGTTAACAAGGTCTGGTTCAAGAAAGGAAGGTTTGGTGAATAAAATAAAAAGCCATCCATGCCATTCTACTTCTAGCCGCCCTCGCTAAGGGCGTGTTTTATAAAGTTAAGCGTTTTGTTAATTTTGCTCCAAAATCTTAAATAGAACCGTATAATTATTTTATTAAATTCAGAAAGTAGATCAAATTTGCAACAAAATATGTTCAAAACCGCATGTCGATATCTTGTTTCGTTTAACAGTTATTGCTTAAAGAATATTTTATTAACGAATTTATTAAAGAAACAAAATAGGTAATTGAGTTTTCAAAATTTTTTTTAAGTTTCGTAGTCAAGCATGCCATGGAGAAATAAAAAAACAGTTTAAAACTTTGTTCTTATTTTCATTTAATCACAACAATAATGATAATAACGCTTTTTCTGTGTCGCCTGTGAGTAGGTATTAAATTTCAAAAATGTCTAATTTCTTAGAAGGCCGTGAAAGACTTGGTTGACAGTTTCTATGGAAACGGCGATTTTTCACAAATAGATGTTAATGTTTTAATTGTTATTTTATTGTTTGTTATGTTATATCATTATTGTTGTGATTAGATGAAAATAAGAACAAAGTTTTAAACTGTTTTTTTATTTGTCCATGGCATGCTTGACTTCGAAACATAAAAAAAAATTGAAAACTCAATTACCTATTTTGTTTCTCTGATAAATTCGTTAATAAAATATTCTTTAAGCAATAACTGTTAAACGAAAAAAGATATCGACATGTGGTTTGAACATGTTTTATTGCAAATTTGATCTACTTTCTGAATCCAATAAAATAATTATACGGTTCTATTTAAGATTTTGGAGCAAAATCAATAAAACGGTTAACTTTATAAAACACGCCCCTTAGCGAGAGCGGCAAGAACTAAAATGGCATGGTAGTTTTTTTATTTTATTCAACAAACTTTCCTTTCTTGAACCAGACCTTGTTAACAAATTTCCGTTAAGTCAAACTTAAGTTATAGACTCTAGAGTCCATAAAAGTTTAGCATCAACTCCCGCCTTTATTTTACGTCCTACAATAAAAAGTCATTTATCAAAAAGATGGACTATTATAGTGGCATTAACGTGAGAGTATTCATTTCTAAACTTATATTGGAAAATTTTTGAGAAAATTGCATTTTTTTATACGATCGAAGCTATTTAGCCACCTAGCGGTGGACGTATGAACTTAAAAAATATTTCCAGCAATTTTTCTTGGTCGATTTCCTCTGAAGGATTTTTTTCCCAAACTTCTACGATTATTAGTTCCTGAGATATGGTACCTCGTCACCCTTATTGAATCAATCCTGTACATGTATATATGAGTTTATTTGCATCAAGCAGAAGATAACCTCTTTGATTTCTCTTTTCGATTCAATTCTTTCTGTCAAACATTAAAATTTTTTAAATTGTAATTACTATCAAACACTATTCGATTGAAAATCACTTTTATTTTCAGAGATGAATAGTCACGAATTAATTTGCATTTTCCTGTTTTTTAGAGGATGGTCTTCTTTTGCTGATTCTGGATCTCTTCTTCCCTGCGGCCGACCCTTTGGGCAATTCGATTTCTTATATGTTACTCTATATGATTCTTTATCCAGATAAACAGAGAAAAGTTCATGAAGAAATTGATCAAATACTTGCCAATAATCGATTCTCATTAAAAGATCGCAATCGGTGAATTAATTTTTTTGCTGATATTTTGTTACAATAATTGTATGTATTAATATAAATATAAAATTTAATTTTTAGCCTTCCTTATTGTGAAGCAGTAATGAATGAAGTTAATCGAATGAGCACTATCTCCCCGTTGGGGGTATCACACAGGGCTACTCTCTAACACAACCCTTGGAGATTACATAATTCCAAAGGTTAGTAAAAAATACCCTAATTATATAGGGTGATTCACAACGAATGATAAATACTTTGGAAAAATTGTTGGGCAGGTCATAAGCAAAAAATGTTACATTAATATATGTCATAAAGAAAAATCAATGAGGTTGTCCTCTACTTGATGCAAAAAACATATAATAAGTATATATATATCAAATATAAACATGTACATTTGTAATTTATTTGTTTGAGACTATAGTGTTTCGAAGGTTTGAACTTCATCATCAGTATTTTTAATTAGACAAATTAATATAATTAATAATATATATTATCTATAACTCATGGGTTCAAATACCAACGAATTAGTTTTTTGGGTGACCTTCTTACTATTACGACAAAACGAATTTGTCTAAATCCAATCGTGTATTTGAACCCATGAGAAATAACAGATAAAATATTTATAAAAAAGACTAACGAGATGATAGTCAAATCTTGGAAACTATAGTCTCAAACACATAAATTATACCACTATATAAATATACACAAGGCCTTTCTACTAATATTTTTAAGGGCCTTCAAAATTCAAAATACAACTCTGGACAAAAAAATAAAAATATTTTGGAAACTACCCTCCTGTTAGGGCCTCGGTTGAGTGCGTTATGGTGCTTGTCCGCGCCCCCCACCAAGTTGATGGGGTCCTAACAATTATTTGTGCAGGGCGTTGTTTGTGCCCTGGTGGAAAGCCGGGTTGGGCGCCACCCGCTTAATTAGCGGGGGAGGGGCTACTAGTTGGTGGTTGGCCCCTCCTTCCATTCGATTGATTCGATGCTCAGTCGAGATCGAATTGCTTCACTTATAGCATGACTGAAATATTATCAGTCATGCAAAAGTGTCGCAACGATCTGACTGAGTCATCTAGCGGCCGTGTCTAAAGGCTCGTAGCCAAAGCAACAGCGAGCCGCTACACCTCCTATGATAGGCCCTGAATATACATATTTATATTTGATATATATATATATATATAATATGCCATATATTTATTCGCATCAAGCAGAAGACAAACTCATTGATTTATGAATCAACAACGATGCTACTCTCGTCAAAACAAAATCTTTTGTCCTATTTCAATTTCTAACGAACTACGGCTGATCAAAATTTAATTTAGAGATATGTATATATATTTTGTATCTATTTAACAATGAAATCAACACCACCCATTTAATTATAATTCCCATTTTGATTACAAATTACATTATGTTAAGATTTGCCGATGACATTGCCCTTCTAGGAAGCAATAAAAAAGAATTAGAGGACGCCTTGAATGGAATTAACCAAATCCTAATAGAAGAAATCAAAATGAAAATAAACAAGATAATAAAACCAAGGTCCTAGTATGTACAAAAAAAGAACAAACGAGACAGGAATGCATCAAAATTAACCAAGAAAACCTAGAAGGAGTTAAGGAATTCCGCTACCTAGGAAGTAAAATAACATGGGATGGGAGGAGCGAAAAACGAAATTAAATCAAGAATTGCCCAAGCAAAAATGGGGTTTAATTCAAAACAAAAAACTACTATGCTCCTCCTCAATCAGCTTAGCAAACAGGAAGTTGCTATTGAAGACATATGTATGGAGCATAGCCATGTACGGGTGGAAACCTGGACAATTGGAAAAGCGGAGAGAAAGAGATTAGAGGCTTTCGAAATGTGGTGCTACAGAAGAATGATGAATATCAATTGAATGGATAAAATTACAAATGAAGAAGTTCTTGGAAGAATCGGAGAAAGAAGAACCTTGTGGAAGAGTCTGAAGAAGAGAAGAGGTCAGATGATGAGGCACACACTGAGACATGGGGGACTGCTTAGAGATATCTTGGAGGGGAGGTGGGAAAGAAAAGGGGAAGTGGAAGACCCAGATTAGAATATTTCAACCAAATAATTGAGATATGGGATGCCAGACATTTAGAGAGGTCAAACAGCTGGCGGGGGACAGAGTCGAGTGGAGACGCATTGTTGCATCAAACCAGTCTTAGGACTGTATACTCAATGATGATGATGATGATGATTGATTACAAAATAAATGCTCAGAAAAACTGTTCAAAATGTGCTCTTTGAGATAGTATGGAAGCTTGGGACTTGCAAGTCACTGGATTATATACTCGTACCTTCACAATGTAATTGGGAATTCGAGTGGCAGCTTCCATTATTCTTTGTGACAAATGTTCACAAGTGTTTATTTAACATTATAACCAGTTGGTCCAAGAAAGGTGTTATGTTCTGTTTTGAAATAACAATTTATATTAATTGGGTGTTGTTTTCCTTGTTAGAGCGATATGAAATATATCTACATATTTCTAAATAAAAATTTGATCAGCTGTTGTTTTCTAAAGGACTGAAATTGTACATTATCAGTAAAACCTCGTTTATCCGGATCGAATTCGTATAAATTTTTATTTTAATAAATATTCACGTAGAAAGAAATGATGTGAAAAGTTATTTTATTGTTTTTAACGTATGTAGCTATTTTTTTAAACAATTCTATGTAATTTTAATATAAACACGTTTTTTATCGTAATAAATTCAAAATCGCCTATTTGATGATTTGTTTTGTTTTTATTACCCATTTATCAGGATTATCCGGCTTGTCTTTGGTCCCTGTTAGTCCGGATAAACTAGATTCTACTGTATTCATATTATCCATATATACGGATTTTCTATTATCCGGTTTGTCTTTGGTCCCTGTTAGTTCGGATAAACGAGGTTCTACTGTATTCATATTATCCATATATCCGGATTTTCTATTATCCGGTTTGTCTTTGGTCCCTGTTAGTCCGGATAAACGAGGTTCTACTGTATTCATATTATCCATATATCCGGATTTTCTATTATCCGGTTTGTCTTTGGACCCTGTTAGTCCGGATAAACGAGGTTCTACTGTATTCATATTATCCATATATCCGGATTTTCTATTATCCGGTTTGTCTTTGGTCCCTTTTAGTCCGGATAAACGAGGTTCTACTGTATTCATATTATCCATATATCCGGATTTTCTATTATCCGGTTTGTCTTTGGTCCCTGTTAGTTCGGATAAACGAGGTTCTACTGTATTCATATTATCCATATATCCGGATTTTCTATTATCCGGTTTGTCTTTGGTCCCTGTTAGTTCGGATAAACGAGGTTCTACTGTATTCATATTGTCCATATATCCGGATTTTCTATTATCCGATTTGTCTTTGGTCCCAGTTAGTCCGAATAAACGAGGTTCTACTGTATTCATATTATCCATATATCCGGATTTTCTATTATCCGGTTTGTCTTTGGTCCCTGTTAGTCCGGATAAACGAGGTTCTACTGTATTCATATTATCCATATATCCGGATTTTCTATTATCCGGTTTGTCTTTGGTCCCTGTTAGTCCGGATAAACGAGGTTCTACTGTATTCATATTATCCATATATCCGGATTTTCTATTATCCGGTTTGTCTTTGGTCCCTGTTAGTCCGGTTAAACGAGGTTCTACTGTATTCATATTATCCATATATCCGGATTTTCTATTATCCGGTTTGTCTTTGGTCCCTGTTAGTCCGGATAAACGAGGTTCTACTGTATTCATATGAAATATTATTATTAAATTAAGGAAATAATTACCTCCCTCAACAATTTCTTAAAATTTTTTACATTTGTTCTGAATCATCCAGTATATAAACCATAAAAATTTAGTCCTTGAATGTATAAAATCGTCTTTGGCACTGCAATACCCGCTCTGTGAATTTAACGACTTTTTAAGTTATTAAAGTTTTTTTGAAATTCTTCTAGGACACTGATCTTATTACAAGTATCCACAGTCTCCTTCAAGATAAAGAACATTGGGGCGACCCGGAAAACTTTCGCCCGGAACGTTTCTTAAGTCCTGAAGATGGGAGATTTATCCGAGATGAATGGCTGCTTTTTTTCGGTCTAGGCAAACGTGTCTGCGTGGGTGAATCTTTTGCTCGGAATTTTCAATTTATCTTTTTTGTCTCGCTCTTTCAAGATTTTACTATGTCGTTACCTGATGGCGATCCACTTCCGTCCACTGAACCCATCACTGGTTTTACCATCACCCACCAACCCTTCCGGATAAAATTCACTCCAAGACGCGAACTTTTAATAACATAAATCACAGGTATAATTTTTGAATTGTGATTACCTTATTTTGGAATCCTTTGATTAAATGCGTATAAATTTATGAAACTTAAAGTAAATTATTTATTTATACGAACATGAATTTGGGCCATTTATCAAAGTTTTTGATAGATATGTTTATATTGCATGTTTGGAGGTGATGATCTCAAGGGTCTGACTAGTTGCCCGGAAAGTTTACTAGTGCTTGGGTTCGACTCCCGAGGGGACAAGACCCTTCTACATTCAATATAAAGATATCTATTGGAAACTTTGATAAATGACCTAAATTCATGTTGGTAAAATTAATTGATTATACAGGGTGCATAGGAGGGTCCCTTTAGCCTGAAAATACTGAACGGAGATGCTATTGTCACGGAAGTAGTGTAACGGTATAGTAATGCGACTATGCCCGACCTATGCTAAACGACACCTAGCAGGTCCTAGTGGCGAAATGTCGAAGTTAGCCATTGCAAATCGAAAACGAAAAGAGATAGAGCAAAATTTCCAATTAGAAAGTTTTAGAGCATCAATTAATTAGTACGAAACGATATTTGGTTTACACGGAAAGGATAAATTACTGCCTGTATCCAAAAATGTCCGTAATCTATGCGCGACTGTTCTACTCTACATATTTACATTTCGGAAATGTAGCAGTGTGCAAATGCAGTTTGTGACTTTGTACTGTACTGTAATGTCTGAAAACTTTAATTTCCAATGCATTTAAAATTTTAGTTTAAAAGGTGTTGGCGCTCGCTTGATACAAATAACATAATCTCATAGCATAAAATTATAAATTTATCTTATCCGTGTAAACGAAATATCGTTTCGTACTAATTGATTGATGCTCTAAAACTTTCTAATTGGAAATTTTGCTCTATCTCTTTTCGTTTTCGATTTGTAATGGCTAACTTCCACATTTCGCCACTAGGGGCGCTGGTGTCGTTTGTATTAGGTCGGGCATAGTCGCTTTACTATACCGTTGCCTCACTTGCGTGGCTGTAGCACTCTCCGTTCGCAAGTGTTTTCAGGTTAAAGGGACTTTCCTATGCACCCTGTATATCACAAGTTGATTTTGAGAAAAAATTCAATCTTTCTTTCTCAAATAGACACTCATTTCTTTTTTTTTTTTTTTTTTTTTAATGCAATCGAATGCAAGAAGGGGTGCACCAGTAAAGATGCAGCTCCTATGGATCTCGAAAGACCCTTGCATTACCGAAGAGAAGGGAAAGTTGATTAAGTAAGAGGGTGTAGACGTAGGTGTCTATGCACTTTTCACATTTCAGTAAATTATTTAGATTTCTATAAAAAATTACTGAAGAGGGGGTTTTGACAAAGGAGAGTAGTCACTTTTTGTTATTCTCTTTAATATAAACAAAACACACTAACGTTTCGACCCTTGTTGTTGCCAATCTTAGAGCTGTTATTTATGCGACATTTTAAAAATTGCTTTCTCTTTTTTATATAAACAGGGTGATTCATCGGTCTGTCCCAGGGAGGTAGGGAGGGAAGGCTAGCTCGAGAAAGTGTCTCCACATGACGTCACCAACCGCCAGTCGCAAGATGGCGGCTGGAGGGGAAATGACTGTCCCAGGGAGGTAGGGAGGGAAGGCTAGCACGAGAAAGTGTCTCCACATGACGTCACCAGCCCCTCCAGCCGCCATCTTGCGACTGGCGGCTGGAGGGGAAATGCCTGTCCTGACTGGAGACACCCCCACTCCTGCTTTTCTAGCCTAGCTGTTCCTCCTTAGCTCCTTGGTCTGTCCTCTCTTTATAAGTCTTATAACTCTTTTTTATTTTAAGTCAAAGAGAAAAACTCTTCAAATATAATTTATATGATATATTATTGTCTATCTACCTATCATATGCATCTGTATATAGGGTGCTCAGTTTAAAGTAGTTGTTTCACCATTTGGGTTTTCTTAGGATTTTATTGAAATTTAGAGAGATAATTATTTAAATACTTCTGCATCGATTGGTGGCAAAACGAAATTCATGAGCAATATAGGTCCGGAGATATTAAATTCCAAAGATAGAGTTTTTCAGACTCGTATACATTGCACTATAAGGGATATCGGAAAGTTTACAAACATATATAATTATAACTAAGAAACTCTCTTTACCATTGTTATAAAAAACTAAACTAACATTAAACAATAACCAATACATTTTTTATGAAAATTTTAATTCATATAGTTACAACCTTAGACCATGAAAAATATAGACACGCCCTGGTGTCGATTTGGTGAGGCCAACATCAACTAGAGAATGTGACGTCATCTGTAGGTAGGAACACCTCAGAGATAGCATGGTCACTATAGGAATTATTATACATTGAGATAAGTTTATCGTAGTTTAGATTATTTATTTTGGATTCCAATAATCGCAAATTAATATTATATTAATATTACCAAAATATTTATGCGAGAACGTGACGTCATCTGTAGGCGATGTTGGCCTCACTTCACTCTGTGTGGAGAGTAGCAGAGGGCGTGTCTATATATTTCATAGTCTAAGGTTACAACAGAGTTTCTGAGATAACAATGAAAAATTTACACTAAAACAAGCTGGCAACAAAGCATTTATTTAACTGTAGCGGCCCGCTGTCGCTCTGGCGACGAGCCTTGAGACACGGCCGCTAGATGACTCAGTCGGATCGTTGCGACGCTTTTGCATGACTGATAATATACCAGTAATGCTATAAGTGAAGCAACTCGGTCTCGACTGAGCATCGAATCGGATTCGAGCATTCGGATCTGGAGGGGCCAACCGCCAACTAGCAGCCCTCCCCGCTTGGGCGCCCAGCCCGGCTTTCCATCAGGGCAAAAACAACGCCCTGCACACACGCAACATTGTTAGGACCCCATCGACTTGGTGGGGGCGCGGCACAAAGCGCCACACAGCACTCAGCACGCACGAGCGCTCTAACATAACCTAAAAAGTGGGTTAACTTTAGTAATTTTTTTGACGGGATTGGCTAGTAATGGTACATAAACAGTTTTGGGCTTATGAATTATGAATCCTTATTGACTGTTCTATATACTCTAGCATTAACTTTTTGCTAGTATTGTCGCGAAACAACTACCTTAAGCACAACAATATGTAACTTTAAATTTCTTAATGGAACACCTCTATATAATATTTATTTATTTTGATAGTAAATTAGATTCCCTTTAAAAATATTAAGTAAAAGAGGTCTAAACTTATAAATTAAAAGTTATTTACCTTTATTCGTTCCATAACTTACTTTGTTAATAATAACATGATACAATAATATCATTCAACGAATAAAGGTAAATAACTTCTTAATTTATAATTTAAGACCCCTTATACTATATATATTTATCTAGATTAATTTGTAACAACGCTAAGAGAAATTTCTCTAAAAAAATTTCCCTCTTGCCTAGAATCGAACCTACGAACTCTTGAACTAAGGTCATCAGCTTTAAGAGCAATGTAACATTAATATTTATACCATGATTTCTATTACTAAAACTATAAATTTTTGATTTAGACTTTGTGTCGAGATAATATTGTATTCATTTGAACTCGAATGAAAATGAAAAAACACCAATTGATTTTAAATTAAAAAACATTAAATATATATTAATTAACGAGGCAAATTTGAAATATAATTGTCAGTTGGGATTTTAAACTGATGGCTCCAATCGATTTTCATTAACCAGGCAAATTTGAAATATAATTTTAATTTGCACTCGAATTTTGAAATGAAAGACTCCAATCATTTTATTTTAATTTTATTTATTGGGCCTCCGAGGAGCGGGCCGCCTCTTACAAGAAAATCCAAGATTATTACACAAATTTACCCACAAATCCTTCACACTTTCGGCTTCAGAACAAATTAATTCAGATTCAGAGCGGGTGGCTGAGAGAGCCAGGATTAATCCTGGCTCACATTTCACATTTCTTTTTTTTTTTTTATTCACAAAAAATAATCATACGCCACCCGATCTCCATGTTCTTCTGCCGAAAGTGTAAAAATTAAGAAGAGATCCCCTCATCGCCCTATATGTCAAATCGTTTATTGTTTTTTGGGATATACCCAGGGCGATGAGGGACTCCACTGCTTATGCCACCACACTCCCTTCCACGAGAGTGTGATGGCCTCGACCCTGACCGAGCCCGCCCCGACGCCAAATCGCTCCGCAATATTATCTACCAGACTGGAGTTGCCCCTATATTTTTCTATTTTGTTTCGGTGGGCAACACCCAGTCCTGCAAGCGCGGAGACGATCTGGACGTCCAAAACCCACACCACCCCCGCCGCATCCTTTGCCACGATGTCTGGCTTTCTATTGCCTGCCGAGCTGAGTACAAGTACTCCAACTCGACACGCATTCCCTTTTTGATCAAATCGTCGGCCAGACATCGTACCACAGCGTCATGCCTCTTAACCCGCCCATCCAATTAAGAAACATTAAATATATCGATAATTATTCCCCCCCCCCGTCCCGCCACTCAAAAATTTAATATTTAATTCGCTTTTCTTTGCGCACAGAAGAAATTATTCACATATTATTTGATTTATATTTTATATATTATTTGTTTATTTTTTAATAATTTGCACTATTATTTAATTTTTATATTAAATGACGCACAAAAAAACCTAAGCAAAAAAATCAAGTCTTGGCGACTCTGATTTTTACCATCTGGATTTGGGGATCCTATCATATATTTACTCTATACACGATTTTCTTCATTGATTCTGCTTTGAATATATCATTAATAATCAAAAGTATATCATTAATAATCAAGAGTTATAACTACAGTGCCGTGGTCAAATAACTTAATACACCATTATACAAAAGCAAGTACATTTTTCTCATTTTATTTTAATTGTTTAATTTTAAAAATCTAAATTTTGTTATTCTTATTTTTTGATTTTTACAAAATTATAAAAAAGTGGCAAATTTTCTCTAATTTCTATACACTCAACAGAATTTTTCAGGAATTATTGAATTTAGTTATATAAAAAATTCGGGCATGCCTGTCTTAAGTCGTTCATATCTAGAGCCTCATTTCTGTAGCTGTGTCAGGACGAAAATGAGGCGAAACTTTTAAGAGACGATGTGTTTTCGGTAGTTTACGGGTATAAATTTGGAGTGTGGTTTTTTAAGAGGAATACAATTTTTGGACCAAGACGCTGCCCGCCAGGGCACCAGCCCGGAGGGCCGAGCTTCGAGGGCGTGCCGAAGGCACGCACGAAAAGCTCGTTACTTAATACTTTTTTAAAGGAAATCTGATTTACTATCAAAATAAATAAATATATATAGGATGTTCCATTAAGAAATATAAAGTTACATATTGTTGCGCTTAAATGAAGCGCCCTGGATACAAATGCATATGGTACGTAGATAGACAATAATATACCTATCATATGAAGTATACTATTTGAAGGGTTTTTCTCTCTGACTTAAAGTAAAAGAGTTATAAAGAGAGGACAGATCGATGAATCACCCTGTATATTCACCCCCTTGGCTCATAGGGGTGAAAATAACACACGTATTTATGATTTAATATATATTTATTTACAAAAAGGGGGTTATACATATTCGTCTAGGGGGTCATCGTCAAAACATCTTAAAACTCTCATCGTACAATTGGTCTCAACTGGCCAACGCCTTCTCAACGACTGCAAACTAACACATCGACAAAGATGTCATCTTAAGCGGCTCTCGCTTTCAACTAACTTCCAGCCGTTGTCAACCTACCCTCAACATACACACATGCATATGAGTGGGGTGGGGGTGTGCAATGTCAGCCGACAGCCTTTGGACACAATGGCTCGCTAAAAAGAAAGAATGTAGCCCTCACAAGGGTGCAAAGCCTAGATAGACAGGTGGCAAACATATGTATGATCTTAAACAGAAAACTAATTTAAATAATCTCTACATATATATATACCTACTCCCTAATGGCGTATTTCCACTAAGAAATTTCAAAGTACACATGCTCAGGACGCACGGGTGCTGAAGCAGTGCATTAATAAAAAATTTAAAACTGGTTTGACCCAATAATTTTGATCTTGTACATAATTATAAAATTATTATTAAAATAATTTCATAATCTTCTATTCAAAATATTAACAATTTAAAAAATTATTCCCAACAGTCTTTCGCGGTTAAATTAGAAAAGTGCCGGACCACCTCAATAGCCGGATACTGACTGAGCGAGCAGCCTCGGGCGTTTGCCGCAGAACCGTTCTGAGTGAATGCAGGAAGCGACCCGAGGCGCCTTTGAGCAGTTCACAAACAACCGGATCGGGCCAGAGGCAAAGGCACTTTGCCTTGGGCGATTACACGTACTGACCGGCCAGAGCATTTGCCTCAGGGCTGGCCTCGCGAAGCAAACCCTTAGTCAGTATCCGGCTATTCGCCAATACGTTTGTCTCCATCACTTCAAGGAACTGGAACTCTCTCCCGGCCTCCATCTTTCCCAGCACTTATAATCTTCAAACCTTCAAAACTCGAATGCACAAACACCTAGCCTCTCACTTGATCAATTTTCTATTCTCTTCGGTAATATAATAGTCTTTAGAGATCCATAGGGGCTGCATCTTACTGGTGCATTCTTCGTACATTCGACTGATTAAAAAAAATTATTTGAACCATTTTTAGTTAAAATTTATCAAGTGCCCTTTTTTTATTCTGCTTTTGAATGAATATTAATGACCTACTTTGCTTTTTATTAAATATATTTAATAATCTGGAATGATTAGGTGTAAATCACCATCTTTTTAATATATTACAATTGATTTATTTTGACCATACTAAAAAAAATTGATTAAGGAAGTTCTTTCGCGACAATCCACACAAAAAGTTTTAGCCTCGTAACCACTCTATAAATATGAACGGAACTGAAATTTTAGGTTATGTTTTTTTAACGTGACTGTCCACTCACACTACGAAATCTCTATATGGACACTCATGCTCTGCTGGATCCGTTTCCAAGCCATTGTGCTTATATCCCCTACACTAAAAATAATCGCCCAAATAGGGTTTTTTTTTTTATATCAAAACTACGTGGTAAATAATTTCGAAATTTTTTTAAGTTACTCCGAATATATTATTCTAACAAATATTAGTTTTTCATCAAGATGATGAAAGTCCTTCAATGAAAAAAAATAAAATAATTATCATATCCCCACCCTTTCCCTATCTACCCTATGTAAAAATGTCATTTTTAATTGCAATTATTTCATGTTTGTTGTGGTAAATCGTCTTCAAATTTTAAAAGTATGTGTAATATACTTTTAATGGCTTATATTTTTGCATTTGTGAAAGAACTACATTAAAAGACATACTTAAATGAAATTAAAGGGGGAAAAAGTAACTTAAATGTTTAATTGAAAAGTTTTTGTTTTGCCGAGTAGTAGGTTAGTTAGTTCACAAAGAGAAACAAAGAGGTTGTCACTGCATAGTACAAACAACATATACACATATATCTCAAAGATGATATATCTGTATATATATTATTTATTTGTTTGAATGATTGGTTAGATTGAATTGATCAAACAAATAAATAATATATATACAGATATATCATCTTGAGATGTGTGTGTATATGTTTATTTGCATCAAGCAGAGGATAACCTCTTGTTTCTCTTTGTGAACTTAAATGTTGTTCTAGTACATGTGTGTGAAAATAGATATGTTGGTAAGTTTATTAGACAAGATATTTCGACAATTTTAATTTTTATTGACCCATACTTAAGCAAATATTATTATATATGTATTATCTTTATTAGTAAAATCAACAAATGGTCTCTTTAACGGGGATCTAAAACAGTTTCCCCATATAAGAATGATTTATTTATTAATTTATTTTTAAATCACCGTTAACGAGGGCAATGAATTCTATATCTTGAATATATGTGACCTATCTCGTAATTTTGGTTAATATTTATGATTCTGTCTACCTACTATTTTATTATACCAATATGTAGAACAAAAATATTAAATTTACATCAGAAATAGGCAATAAAACTATTTCATTTTTAGATTTAACAATAACCATCACCAACCAAAAATTAGAATTTAATATTTTTAGAAAACCGACCTTTACTGACACGATTATCACCTTTTCTTCTAACCATTCGACAAATACTAAATTTTCATCTTTTTATTCAATGATCAATAGATTAATCTTAACCCCTCTTAGCATTATCACATTTTAATAATGAACTAGATACCATTTATGATATAGCATATAATAATGGATATAGTAAGGAAATTATTAAAAAAATATTTATCAAAATTAATAAAAAACACACGCTTTCGCAATTACATTCACTCACAATCGAATCTGAAAAAATCTATAAAAGAATCCCCTTTATTTCTAAACATATAACCTATCCAATAGCAAATATTCTCCAGAAGCATGGAATCACTCCAGCCCTTTATAATATAAATAATTTATCCTCCCAATTAATAAATAATAAACTTGACAAAATTGATAAAATAAATAGATCTGGTGTATACAAATTAAATTGCAACGATTGCGAGGCAATTTATATTGGACAAACTGGACGATCTTTTAAAAAACGGCATAAAGAACATTTAGCTTCCCACAGACAATTAATAAGAAACCAGCCCATAAATCCAGATTCCACTTCCGCATTTGCTAATCATCTATATTCTTTAGACCATTTACCTTCACCTACTAATCCCACCCCTATTCATTTCGAAAGAAAAGGATTAAGATTGGATCTTCTTGAATCCACGGAAATAAAATATGCCTTGTCGAACGATGAAAATATTATCAATAATCAACTGGATGTAAAACAAAATATAATAATTGACCTTTTAATATCTAAGCGAAAAAATTATTCCCAACCTAGAGACACAAGTCAATGAACTTACCAACTTTCCTTTCATCTAAACATACCTATGTCAACAAACGCCAACCTGATATTCTTTCTTAACAATAGCTTAAGAGAAAGTGTCCTTTTAAAATAATTTAAAAATTCTTTCCCTCTGTTCAATAAACACATATATAACCTGTTATTCAATAAGTTGAATTAGTTACTTTCTGTACTTCCTGAAGATGGGTTGATAGCCCGAAATATATATATTGAAAAAGAAAAAAAAATTTATATCTTTTAATTTTTTAATTTTAATGTGAAATAAGTGACCTAGTATCCTTAACTCATAGTAAATGAATATTAAATGTCGAATTACTTATTCAATATTAGATTAAGGTATGGGGATTCGAATTTGAATCCTGCACGAAGGTTAACGAAGGAAATAAATGGGTTAATAAATTCGTTTTAACAATTTATATTTAATAACAACTTGAAGATTATATATATATATATAACAAAACTTTTCTTATTTCAAATACAAAACAATAACTCAACAATAACTTGACTATAATCTATAACAATTATTTGACCACTTTCATCTATAAACTTAAACTAACTTCTTTTGTTCCAAAACATGTCATCTCATCTCCTCGATGTTCAGAGGTGCCAACACACAGAGTGGCTCATTCAAAAACCCTACACCAAACTCATGGCGCGAATTTGAAGCCATTCTACCTGACAATTAAATATAATATTTATTTACTCTTATCTTTATTAAAGATGTTTCACCTTGCACCAACACCACAATCTCTACTAATTAATATGTAGAACATTAAATTTAATCACTTCTTAAATTGTATTGTTAAAAACCAAGAAGATAAAAAATTAATTCCATTTTTAAAATTTCGTCGGAATGGTAAAAATAAATGAATTGTAATTTATCAAAAAAAAAACCTAGTCTTTCAGGCAGCTGCCTCATTAATATAAGTAGGCACTGAGATATATATATATAGTATATCCCCCCACTTAATTATTTTGTACATATTTATTCTCTTGATTCAAATAAATATATGTAATCCAATTTTTTACTTTTTATTAAATATTTTTTGTTGTTTTTTATTTCACTATTATTTTTAGAACCTTCGATTTCAATACTCTGGGCATACCTTTTTCTTCTAAATATTTCCAGTACTATTTATATCTAATAAAATTTCTCGATTACTCGATCGGTATTCAATTTGATTTGTTTGCTTATTCGTCTATATAAAATTTTTTAAACGTGTGGAAAAGTAATTTTCAAGTATTATTTTTACTTTATCCAATGCGAAGCATGGGTAAAGTATTGTAATCGCTCTCGCGCGAACTTCAAAGGGTCCTCAGGTAAAGACTACGGAACCCATGGACTCAATTAAGGTCACAAATTGTAGTATTCAATTAGGTTGAATTTTAGCACGTGACGGTTTTGCCAAAAATTACCAGGGATCTCGTCGAGAGGCCAAAAAGTGCCATTTTTTTGGAAGTGCGTGGGGATGGATGGATGGATGGATGTTATCGTTTTTTTCGTCCACGATTTTTTTCCACACCGTTACACCGATTGAAATGAAATTGAAAACCTACGATTAGTTTAACGAAATGAAGCGCTGATTAGTTTTTGGTACATATCGGCCCACAAACATTAGTACTTTATTTCAGTACTTTTTTAGTTTTTTCTAAATATCTTGAAAATGACTTAACCAATTTTGATGAAATTTAAAATCCTAATTAAGTACCTTGGGGACAACAAAAAAGGTTAAAGTTTTTAGTAAAAGTTATATTTTAAAGTACTTTACTCTAGAGTAAGATGTACTTTTTTAACCGACTTCAAAAAAGGAGGAGGTTCTCTATTCGACTGAATTTTTTTTTTTTTGTGCCTATGTTACCTCATATATCCGCCAATTCCCAACCGATTTTGAAAATTTTTTGCATTGGGTCCAGTCTAGCTTCCGATTGGTCCCATTTTTTTCGAATTTTTTTCATAGGTATTAGACCTTTTTTATTAGGTTTGTTTAGACCTAACCTCTTTGTTTATGAACCGATTTCGATGGTTCTTTTTTTATCCGAAAGAGGGTGTCTTAGGGATGGTGTCATATTAATTTGGTCAAGTTCTGATGATATGATCACTATTAATAACATCACTAAAAAGAGAAAATAAAAATAATTTTTAAGAAAAAATAAAAACCGACTTCAAAAAATTCAATGCAACAAATAAAATACACTAAAAGGTATAAAAATAATTATTATCTTATTTAGTTACAACTAAACGACGAAATATTAACATGAAATTACTTTTTGAAGTCGGTGCCAAACATATACCTTTTATGAATCGCACTCGACGGATCTTACTTTTAGTACGTTTGGAGGATATGCTCGCTTATAGATATAGTTTGTTTGGTACCGACTTCAAAAAGTAATTTCATGTTAATATTTCGTCGTTTAGTTGTAACTAAATAAGATAATAATTATTTTTATACCTTTTAGTGTATTTTATTTGTTGCATTGAATTTTTTGAAGTCGGTTTTTTATTTTTTTCTTAAAAATTATTTTTTTTAAATTCCTTATTTTACCAAAATTAAAAAAAAAAAAAAAAACTTTAAAAATTTATTCATTTGATCGGTAATATAGCTCATTTAAAATTGTTTTTCACTTGTTTTTGTGTCTGAGCTACGATACCTACAAAAATAAATAACTCAAGAAAAACATTCGTTTTGATGATAAAATGTTTGTATTTCCAAAATTTCTTTCTAACTTAATTTAATTTAAACAGTATTTGATAAATGTGGCCCTTTACTGGGGACAAATTTTCATCATAGGAAACATTTCGGATGAATTATAATATTGTTTTATTAAAGAAAATTTATTAGATCAAACAAATGTGTTTATAAAATCTTCCAAAAATGCGTTCAATAAGGCTAGGCACACACAATCGATTTTCAGTCGAGCGATAGTTTAATTGATGGACATAAATAGGTATATTAAGTTTAATGTAGGTGTATACAGAGATTCCGCGACATTTCATCCCCCGACAAAATATCCCCGACAAAATATCTCATGACAAAATAACCTTTCCCCGCGTGAATCTTATGAGTAATGCAAATCGACTCGGCTGATGCCAACCGAACCGTCTAAAAACCAGCCCGAAAAGGAGCTATACGAACCCAACCGAGTCGAACTGAATATATATTAACCGAACCTCCGAAAGTTTAGTCCGGACGGGGTGTGTTTCGGGCTCCCATTTTTTTCTAATCAAACACACATTGAAAACCGAACAGCCAATCGTCGGGCGGGGTGTGTTTCGGGCTCCCATTTTTTTCTAATCAAACACACATCGTAAACCGAACCAGCCAATCGTCGGGCGGGGTGTGTTTCAGGCTCCCATTTTTTTTTGCTAATCAAACAGACATCGAAACGAAAGCCAATGTCGGGCGGTGTGTTTCAGGCTCCCATTTTTCTAATCAACACACAGTCCATGTCGACTTAGATTTAAAAACAGTGATGATTCTTATTTAATAGTCGAGGAATAACAATTTTACAATAGATTTTTGACGCTTCGATTATTATTGGTAACCATTGCTGAAAGACATGGAGGAATCGGTTTAAAATCAAAAATAACGATCGATTCTTATCCAATACTAGAGGAATAACCTTATTGCATTCCATTTTTGATGTTTTGACTATTAATGGCAACCTCTAATGAAAACGTGGAAGAATCGACTTAAAATCAAAAGACTAAATTCTTTTTTGGTAACCAACTCAAGTTTGAGTTGTTTGTCATAAAAGAATTTAGTCTTTTTGATTTTAAGTCGATTCTTCCACGTTTTCAGTAGAGGTTGCCATTAATAGTCAAAACATCAAAAATGGAATGCAATAAGGTTATTCCTCAAGTATTAGATGAGAATCGATCGCTATTTTTGATTTTAACTCGATTCCTCTATGTCTCCAGCAATGGTTACCAATAAAAGCCGAAACGTCAAAAATCCAATATAGAATGGTTATTCCTCAAGTACTAGATGAGAATCAATCGCTATTTTTTATTTTAACTCGATTCCTCTATGTCTTCAGCAAGGATATTTTGTCGGGGATATTTTGTCCGGGGATATTTTGTCCTTGGGATATTTTGTCGGGGGATGTTTTGTCGCGGCACCGTATACACAATACACTTGCAGATCAACTCGATTATTTAATCAAAATCGATCGATGAGCACTTTTGATAAAAAAATCGAGCTTAGTTAGTTAATTAGAGTTGGTTATAAATTGATAATTCATCACGATTTCAAACCAACCCAACTAAATTGTTGGGTCGACTGAAAATCAACTGTGTGTGCCTAGCCTAATGGAAATTCGTCTTTTGTTAGGGAACCACAATTTTTTAATTATTATCTCTGAAAATATCATTTTTAGGGAATTTATGAAAAAAGGCTTTGTTATACCCGATGAGGTTGCTAACACAATTCTAGGAGGCTACATGTGATTTTTTTATTTGTGGAACTCAAACTCACCTGGCGACCCTCGCTCGGGTCATAGGTTGCTGACGCCTGCTAAAGTGTATACTTACAGCCCAAAAACTGGTTTGACGAAATCATCCGCCTCAAATCTATTCCATGCCAACTCTTCCACTTTTCTAAAAGTTCACACCCCATATCTTTTATTATCTGGGAAAATATATGAACCTGTTTTCCCCTTCCTCTTTTCAACCTCTAAAATATCCTTTAACAATCCCCTGTGTTCAACGTGTGCTTTATCATCTGAACTTTTATCTTATTTAGATTTTTGAATAAAGGTCTCTACCCACTACAACGTATAATACTATGACCGTACTAGGAACGTGTCGGGTAAAAAAATATTCTTTGTATTGAAAAGTATGAGACTATGCCCACTAGACCGTTCCGTCACCTACCATCACCGTCGCCTACTATGCACGGAACGTTAATAAATTGTCGGTGAGAATATTTTGCCGGTGCCGATACGCTCCTCGCATGGCACGCATACGGGCAATATACGGGCATCATACGCCACTAACTATTGCCAGTTGTCTAACAGTTAATTTTTTAGTAGGCATACCTATTTTATTATTTAAAAACATTGATAGCGCTCCCAAGACGTCCACACAACATCGATACGCATGCGAGAATGAAACGGTTTCCTATCGATTTTGGTGGATTTAGATCTGTATGATTATACAGATTACATACGGGATGTATACGGGCACAGGAACGCCGTCGATCCGTTTCCAGTGGGCATAGCAGGACGTCTCGTGTTGCTTTTCATGTCTGATACGTTCCTAGTACGGTCAGGGCCGTGCCTGACGGGCGTTCATTGCGTGCACCGCACGCAGGCGGCCAAAATTAAGAGGCGGCCAAATCGTTACAAGTTGTTTACTGGGCAAAAATACAATCGGTTTGTTTTCATTAAGATACGAAGTAAAAACAGTTTCTCTAATCTAATCTATCTAAAAAGAGTTTCTCAGAAATAAGAAATGTATAAAAACTGATTATGTCGTTGTAGTATTTATATACCTAGTCATGCAGCGAATCCGAATTTTTTCGAACATTGCACGAGCGAAGAGCCGAAATAGTTTTTTCAATTGACCGGCGTCGCGTAAGCGGTCTTATTCGTCTTATTAGTCGTATTAGTCTATAGACTAGCGAGGATAAATCGTTTTTTGTGTCCTGTGTGTGATCCGATATTATTAAAGTCTTTAATTTAACGCAGGGGTCGGCGCGACCGTGCACGATCGAGCTGATTTTCGAAAAGCTCCGCCTCCCACCACCCCCTTACGTTCTCACTTCCGCGCGATACCTACAAGCCTCCAGAGCCTCAAGAGTGTACTCTTAACGTAGAGTAACGCGGGGCCTTCATATTACGAAAATATTATCAAAATTACAAAAATTTCATTCAATTATTTTAAAGCAAAATCTAAAATCTAAAAACCTTTACTATTTTCAATATCAATAAATAATACGTAAGATTTGATTTTTTAAAATCAAATAATTTTAAATTGTCACTGAGCGACACCTAGGATTTTAAATTATCGTATTCCTATGTTCTTTATGTTTGATAATTTTGTCTGTGATTATAATACCAATACCATAATTACTTTTTTTCATGTTATTATTAAAGTAAGTAAATTAATTCTATTTTGTATACCTCCCAAGTTGCAAGTCAGCCCAGATCTGCCATTGGCCACTGAGCTTTGTTATCCTAATATGTTAGTATAGATTTAAGGGTTATTCCTTGTTCTTTATGTTTGATAATTTTGTCTGTGATTATAAAACCAATACCATAATTTTTTTCATGTTATTATTTTTGTTTAAATTTTAAATAAAAAAATGTTTATTTTGTGCATTTTTTTTTCTTAAATTTCATCCAAACATATAAATCTCATAAAACCGGTTTTTAGCCGGTTTTTCTTTTCAGAAACCGGTTTTGGGAACAAAACCAATATTTTTTTTCGTTCTCGATTTCGGTTAACCAAAAACTGATTTTTTTCCCGGTTTGATGCCCTGTGTATAATAATAAACATTAAAAATTAAAGTAGTTTTTTTTAATGTTATCCTGGGGGCGGCCATACAGACTGGCACGCAGGCGGCCATATACCCAGGCACGGCCCTGAGTACGGTCATAGTATGATACGTTGTAGTGGGTAGAGACCTTAAAGCTCTCTTTTCTCTAATTTTTTCAAGTCTTTCTCGTTTGTAATTCTATCCCCCCATTTAATTTATAACATTCTTCTATCTGCCTCTCCAATAGTCCAAATTTCCAAACCATACATGTCTTGAGAAACATCTTCCTATTTTCTAAATTTGTTGAAAATAAGAATATGTGGATAGTTTATAGTAATATGACCGTTTCGGCACTGGTTTTGAAAACATACAGTTGAGTCTCAGTAATCCGTCACTATTAAAAACTAGGGGGTGCCGGATTATTGGAACGTTCGGATTACTGGATTGTATAGAAAAATTCATAAGTTTTGAGGTTAGACTGATTGTTGACGGAGCGCAAATACGGCGTATAGATGAGCGAAGGAAGAGCGGGCGGAGGGTGCCGGATTATTGGACGTGCCGGCCTATTGAAGTGTCGGATTAGTGAGACTCTACTGTATTTCAAAAATTTTCTGGGGGGAGGACCCCTGGAATTTCAGCGTTGCGGCAGTGCTAAATTTACGATGACACCACGGATGGTAGTAATTTGAATACTTAAAGATAGCCATTTGGGTCATTAAAATGTAAATATTTTAATTTCAAGAGTGATTGTAGTTTCGGAATTAAAATTCTTTTACATTTAAAAGACATATGTCGATGGTAATAGAGAAATTTTTTTTATAAATAAATTATGAGAGGTATTGTAGTAATCTGAGGTGTTATGGATAATTTTATTATGTCAGGACTGAATGACACACTTCTGGCATAATAAGAATAATCCATAACACGGTTTAGTAGTGGGGATCACCTTCATTGATTTTCAATAGAAAATTTGTAATTGGGGTAAATTAACAGAGAATGACTGGCAACTATTTACCCTTTAAGAAACTTATGTCGAAGAATATTAGCTGCCCCGCCCCTCCTTTGGTAAAATTATCTCTTGTTCAGGCGCGGATCCAGACCTCTGATTTGGGGGGGGGTCGCCGGTATATAAGATCTACTTTTGATCTCGGAAGTGTGTCGCGATCGAATTGTCCAAGTGGGGGGGGGTCAGACTCCGCCCCCCCCCCCCCTCTACATAGAACTTTATTTTCTTCAATTTTAAAATTTAATGTTATAAAAAGAATTAAATAAACATATAAAAAATGTTGATCTCCAATGCTTTGGGGGGCGGTCGCCCCCACCGCCCCCCCCCCTGATCCGCGCATGCTCTTGTTGCAATTTAAACACCTATAATTTTCATAACATAATTTTTTTATTAAATGAATTTAACTTTTAAGGACATCATCGATATTAGAGAAAGTCATTTTTACATTGCATAACAGAGAGGTCTGTCCCCCAGGAATCGAATCCCAAGCGCTAACTAAGCTTGCCGGGCCAGTAGCCAAGTAGCTTAGTTAGCGCTTGGGTTCGATTCCTAAGGGGACGAACCTCTCTGATATGCAATGTAAAAATATTTCAACTAATATCTATGATGTCCTTTAAAGATAAATTCATTTAATAATATTATATACTGGGTTGATTTTTGAAATAATTTCCATCTTTTTTCAAAAAAAGACACCCAAAAAGATACTTAAATCATAATTTTTTTATTTTTTAACATGATTATATTTAAAATTATTGCATAAAAATTACTTGGTAGGTTTCACATTCTTAATGTGAAACCTACCAAGTATTTTTATCCAATAATTTTAAAAAATGTTTCACCAAGTACCAACACCAAATTCCTTAAAAACTAATGATTATATTTTCTTAAATTAATTGATTTTGGAAATATTCTATTTTAAAGTTATATAGGGGTATAAAATTACAAACAATTAAAAATTTAAAAAATAATTAAATTTATTTATTTAAATAAAATTTTTAGATACATTTATTATATTTTCAATTAAAATAAAACAAAAATGGTTATCACAATTGTTCTTTATATATATATATAGGTAATTATATATATATATATTCCTTCCATGAGTTTAGAAATGTTTCTCTATAATCTATAAATTATAAATAATAATAAGAATAAATTATGGAATAAAAATATCAGGTAAATTTTATATATTATTTATTTATAAACCATATTTTGTTAATATTTACAATAGGGATCAACGAAAATAAAATTAATAAAATCAATAATCCTTATATAGTATATATATTATATAATATATATATATATAGACAGTAAATAGCAAATTAATGCATAATAACATATTCTTAGAGAATTTTTTCTTATAACAACACAAACCTTTTTTTTTTTTTTTTTTTTAGTTTAATTTTGTACATATATTCAGAATATTTCATCTCATCAATTAATAATAATATAAAAATTATTTATTACTAATTTCTATTAATATTACTAAGAGAGTTAGTGGACCCACTGGGAAAACAGTGTCAATAGGAAAGTCAATTAGTGGTGTTCCAATCTTTTTAGTATATTATAGATTTATTATTTATCGGTTGGATCAAATACCCTGAAAATATATTAAAAATATTTACAATTTTTTTGGAAGAGATTTCGTTCGTAAAGCTTTCCATAATTCAACGAGTACAATGAGTAAAGTATTAGAAATATAAGGGCTGAGAAGGGGGTCTTTCAGGCGATTGAGGGGGGTTTTTTGGTGAGGCCTCGTCTCCACTGTTATATGTCTCATCAAATTCGGCAACCAACTTTTTAATATGAGACAATTTTTCATGAAGATAATCAAATCGATGTTTAGTATTTCGAAAATTAACATCCCTTTTCCATCGTTCATATTCTTTAATCAAACGCTTTTGCTCTTTTATACTATTATCGCCTTTAATTCGGCTTCCCATACTAGCAAATCGATTTGCTACAGTCTTTACTAATGGATAGAGAATTTTATATTCTTTATAGTCAACAACAAAATCATCTTTGTAACGTTGACGTTGTTCATCATTTAAAATTGTTGTATAAAGGGATTCAAATTGAGGGAATACTTCTAATTCAGGCAGCGGTTCTGGCACTTTCTCTTTCTCGTCTTCAAAAAGATTATTCACATTTTTGTTTTTTGATTCATTTATCGGTCGATCTACTTTTGGCTTTGAAGATCCTGAACTTGTTTCAGAGGAAATTGAAGTAAGCGACCAACGTGCTGCTGGTGGTGGTTGAGCTGATGGTGGGGGAACCTCAATGTGATTAGGTGTTATTTTTTTGTGGACTGAATTTATAGATGAAGGGTTAATTTTGGGATTGTTAACATGGATATTGTTGTTATTATTATTAGAAAATGTTCGTGTAGAGGGCTGCTTCTCTTTCACTAATGAACCAATACTTTGCCGAGAAGTGCCGTTTGTTCCAGGCACTTGTTCGGGTCCGCTAAGTTGTTTCTCACTCACTGGAATTCGAGGAATATTAACATCTGGTTTTACTTGAGGTTTCTCACTCACTGGAATTCGAGGAATATTAATGTCTGGTTTTATTTGAGGTTTCTCACTCAGTACATTAGCGTTGGAAATGGCGTTAATGTTTTGAGATTTATCAGCGATTGGGCTAGGTTTAACAACTGGTTTTTGATAGTGAGAGATTCGCTGTTTTTTAGTAGGAAGTCCATCCGCACCATCAAAATATCCAGGTCGTTTAACCGTCCCTGTTGTTGCAGTAACCGAAGTTATTAATCCTGAAGGTGAACCTGGTTGGGTTGTTATTGGAGAATGTCCACTACTTGCAGATCCTCCTCCATCGCTGGAACCAGGAGGCGTCAGACTTTGGGGTTTTCGCCGTTTTAAAGCTTGTTTTTCATGTTCACTATAAAAAGGCCAGTCTTCTTGTACTTCATTCCACATGGGAGTAATAAGATGATAAGTATTATCACGCATTTGTGATATAGATTGAAGTATATTAGTCATATAACTTTTATCCCTTTCTCTTAAACCTTCTTTTTTTATTCGATCATATAACTCAGGCTTCTTGTAAGGTTTGATTGCTAGTAAATGGATAAGTCTCTCCCTTAGTGGTCGCCTCATAATATCTGATGAGGACGACGACGAGGATGATGATGAATGGGCAGGCTTTTTCGGTTGTGTGGTGGTTCGTAAAGTTCCATTAAGAGGTGGTTTCAGCATCGGGGCTGAATATCCCCCGCGCATGCTAGTCAATTTATTTACAGGAATAGTCGCGCTCGTGGGGGTAGGTTTTTTTACTCGCCTCCCAATATTTGGACCACCTGGTTTAATTTCCCTAGTACAATTCTTTTCATGCTCAAATTTGGCATCTGACATTCTTTTTCTGGTCGCCTCGTAAACATCTTCATTAGCATGTATACGCATTTTGCATTGAAGTGCCCCCAAAGAATCCAACGAATTGGCTGAAGTGTGCTGCACACATTCAAAGGAGCCTGAAGGGCCTTCGATGTCCGTATTACTTGAAAGAGAGAAATTAAATCGTTGCTGGCCATTGGACACCTGGCTGCCCGTTGGAAATGAGAGAAAGCCCTCATTGCTTTTAAATTGTAAAGTTGGAGATTCATGAATTTTTGGTTGATTTTTAATATATTCTTCAATCGCTCTAGCTGCCGAATCGGTTAATTTGACAAATATTAAACTTTTGTTATCTTTTAAACTAGTCTGGGATGACAAACCGTATTGAACACCTTGTTCGAGGGCTGCCATTGTGTGCCTTTCCAATTTCGACACACGACGAGTTCAGCTTGAAAAATAATCTTTCAAGTTCTAAAAATAAGATATTTTAATTTCAAATCATTTTAAAATCACCATCATTATATAATTTATAATAGAATAATTAATAATAATAATTACATACCTTTTATGTCCAATAAAATGATGATTGAAATAATTTTGATAAATTAGCAACGCAGTCATAGATAAAAGTCAATATCAGGTGAACCAAATAGCAGAAAAAAAACAGTTTCAACAGTTTGCCACTAGGGTCAATAATTTCTTTTTATCCTTATTACTAAAACTAAAAGTTATTTAATGATTAAATTCGAGAGAAAAACTAATTAATGAATTTATTTTCCATTAAATTGTAAATTTTTCTCGAAGGCTATGAATAAACGTCATAATGGATTATGACATTTGTACGCGGACTTTTAGAAAAAATTTCCAAAACAGCTGATTGAAATTGGTATTTTTAATATTTTATAATAAAAGTAACTATATAATTAGGCCCGTAAAATGTAAATAATTAATTTACTTTGACGATTAATTTTTACATTAATTGTTAAACAAAATGTCTCTATTTATAATTTTCTTTATTTGGGCAGAATATTTAAAAAAAGAAGTTTATATATATAGAAAAGAAAAAAAAATGATTGATTGTTTATATATAAATGAAAAAAATACAAATTTTATTATGAGCAAAGTTGTAGGGAGGGATGTGATTTCTGACAACTTTGTTTAAAAAAATCCACCCATAAAACCACCCAAAAAAGGGGGCGGGACAAAATATGAATAGTTGAGGGCACGGGGTGGGTGGGATGCGGGGGGGGGGTCAGGTGAGGGTCCAGGGGCGTGGTGGGCTGGGGTTGGGAACAGGTGCATGGTGCGGGGTGGGTTTCGGGGGTGAGGGTGGGGTTCGTGGGTTGGGGTCCAGGGGGCGAGGCCCTGGCTAGCAAGAGGGCTGCCGAAGGCGGGCCTCTGCAGCTAGTCTTTTATAAAAACAATCCAAAATACATTTATTTAAAAAGCCAAACATTTCGGGAGAATTTCTCCCTTTTTCAATGGAAATTTGTGAAGAAAAAGAAAAAAGTTTAGAAATTTTAGAGAAAGCAACTTTTGGCGGAAACCACAGAAACATACAAATGGACAGACATACAGGAATTTTGTTGACGGTGTTTTCGTTTATAGGTTTGCTTGAAACGTGTGCAACCAAAATTTGGCGTGATTTGGACTAATTTACAGACAAAACCTTAATTTTATATATGTAGTGTAAAAGCTCATAAAAAATACTCAAATAGCTTTAATAAGCACGTTTATTCAATCTCCAAATCACAACAATACCATTAAATAATAAAAACAAAACAACAATAAACACGGCTAACTTAATCTCTACATCTTCCCTTTTTAATAATAGCTCCACCGATCTGGAGGTTTTATCCTTCATCCACTTCTGGTAGTTTTTGAAATATTCTGATCTTCATTCACTCTACTTTCTCCCTTAATGTATATACTTTCTCCCTTAAGGTATAGATAGATAGGTATATAAAATAAAATAATATTTATTTAATTAAATGGTGATACAAAATTTTCTAGAAAATCATAGTTCAAAGATGGTGTCATCTATTAAATCCGATGGAGTGGAATATTTTTGTGAAAAACAACCCCTCTGACATATAATTAAAAATATTCCACTCCATCGGATTTAATAGATGACACCATCTTTGATCTATCATTTTCTAGTAAATTTGAATCTATTACCATCGGCAAATTAATATCTTTCATACAAAATTTTATTTAAATTAACTAAATTGTGTATTTGTTTAAAATAAATATTTTTTTATTTATTGATACATATTATTATTAATTTTAAAATTCGTGTTCTCGAACGATTCGGGAAACATCGGAGCTTTTCGGAGAGTTTCGTCTTTCAACTTGACACTTGACACATTAACCCGATCTTATTATTTGTGATTATTTTATTAATATTTATTATAAATTTATTTAATTGAATTATTCAAGTTTCATTGTCTTATTTTATATAAATATATTATTTTAGTGTTTTGTTTTGTACTCTCTCAAATGCCGCCGTCTCTCGTAAGTGTCAATTATTTTATTTTATTTTAAATCAATAGACGGACAAAAGTGTCCTTGTACACAATAATACAATTGAAAATGTTTACAAAAGTCACAAAAATAAATAAAGGTGAAGTGATACAAATCAATAATATACAAAAACTTTCATCATCATTGAGTATACAGTCCTAAGATTGGTTTGATGCAACAATCCGTCTCCACTCGACTCTGTCCCCCGCCAGCTGTTTAACCTCTCTAAATGTCTGGCATCCCATATCCCCAATTATTTGGTTGAAATATTCTAATCTGGTTCTTCCCCTTCCCCTTTTCTTTCGCACCTCCCCCTCCAATATATCCCTAAGCAGTCCCCCATGTCTCAGTGTGTGCCCCATCATCTGACCTCTTCTCTTCTTCAGACTCTTCCACAAGGTTCTTCTTTCTCCGATTCTTCCAAGAACTTCTTCATTTGTAATTTTATCCATCCATTTGATATTCATTATTCTTCTGTAGCACCACATTTCGAAAGCCTCCAATCTCTTTCTCTCCGCTTTTCCAATTGTCCAGGTTTCACACCCGTACATGGCTATGCTCCATACATATGTCTTCAATAGCAACTTCCTGTTTGCTAAGCTGATTGAGGAGGAGCATAGTAGTTTTTGTTTTGAATTAAACCCCATTTTTGCTTGGGCAATTCTTGATTTAATTTCGTTTTTGCTCCTCCCATCCCATGTTATTTTACTTCCTAGGTAGCGGAATTCCTTAACTCCTTCTAGGTTTTCTTGGTTAATTTTGATGCATTCCTGTCTCGTTTGTTCTTTTTTTGTACATACTAGGACCTTGGTTTTATTCTTGTTTATTTTCATTTTGATTTCTTCTATTAGGATTTGGTTAATTCCATTCAGGGCGTCCTCTAATTCTTTTTTATTGCTTCCTAGAAGGGCAATGTCATCGGCAAATCTTAACATAGCGATCTTTTGACCTTGGATTTCTATACCTGTATCAATTTTGTCTTTGAATTCTTTAATCGCTTCTTCTATGTATAAGTTGAAAATCATGGGTGACAGCAAAAAGGTGTAAGACAAGGATGTGTGCTGTCACCCATGCTGTCACAAAAACTTTAAATAATCAAAAAAGATAATACAAACATTCATAAGATCCACAAAGAGAAACAAAGAGGTTGTCCTCTGCTTGATGCAAATAAACATATACACATATATCTCAAGATGATATATCTGTATATATATTATTTATTTGTTTGAGACTATAGTTTCGAAGACTTGGTCTTCATCATCAGTCTTTCTTCAATTATAAATGTTTTTCATGGAGTCAATATCATATGGATACTGAAAACTTGGTGTTCTTTCGTCACTGCTGGAGGGCTAGGAACTAATAAAGACACTCTATCTGGGCTCACATTCAAATATAACAATATGTTTCCCTTTCTCCTTTCTTCTTAGAAAGGAGGAATTTTTTCCTTTTTTCCTTTTTATCTTTTGTTAGCAAACATCTTAAGTAGATTACTATTGGATAGTTCAATTTGATTGTTTAAACAGAGTTCCGAATTTCTATTGAATGACTTCAAAATTTCTAAAGATTCGATTGCGCTAATCAATTTCGGGTTCTTTTCTCCTTTTATTAATCTAATACCTTCTGGGAAGGAGTGATTGTTTGAATTTAAATGTTCTGCAAAAGAATTTTCGTACTTTTATTTTTTATAATCTCTTATGTGTTCATTTAGTCGAATTTTCAGATTTCTCTCGGTTTTTCCCACATATATTGCTTCGCAATCTTTGCATTTCAAACTATAAACCCCTTCTTTTTCTATATTTGGTAATTTGTCTTTTTTATTTGAACCTAAATCTTTTCCTAGAGTAATTGGAGTTTTGAATACTGTTTCGAACCCTAATTTTTTCATTTTTTGTTTTAATTTTTCCGAAATTTGTCCATAATATGGAAGAACTATTCTAGGATTTTCTTTTTCTTTTTCATTCTTTTGTGAATATACTGATTCCAGGGTTAATTTTTCAATTTTTTTATTTAACATTTGGTCTATAAGGCTTGCTTCGTACCCATTATTTACCGCGATTTCTTTAATTGTCTCTAATTCCTGTGAATATGCTTTTCCACAGGAATTAGAGACAATTAAAGAAATCGCGGTAAATAATGGGTACGAAGCAAGCCTTATAGACCAAATGTTAAATAAAAAAATTGAAAAATTAACTCTTGAATCAGTATATTCACAAAAGAATGAAAGAAAAAGAAAATCCTAGAATAGTTCTTCCATATTATGGACAAATTTCGGAAAAATTAAAACAAAAAATGAAAAAATTAGGGTTCAAAACAGTATTCAAAACTCCAATTACTCTAGGAAAAGATTTAGGTTCAAATAAAAAAGACAAATTACCAAATATAGAAAAAGAAGGGGTTTATAGTTTGAAATGCAAAGATTGCGAAGCAATATATGGGAAAAACCGAGAGAGGTCTGAAAGTTCGACTGAATGAACACATGAGAGATTGTAAAAATAAAAGTACGAGAATTCTTTTGCAGAACATTTAAATTCAAACAATCACTCCTTCCCAGAAGGTATTAGATTAATAAAAGGAGAAAAGAACCCGAAATTGATTAGCGCAATCGAATCTTTAGAAATTTTGAAGTCATTCAATAGAAATTCCGAACTCTGTTTGAACAATCAAATTGAACTATCCAATAGTAATCTACTTAAGATGTTTGCTAACAAAAGATAAAAAGGAAAAAAGGAAAAAAATTCCTCCTTTCTAAGAAGAAGGGAGAAAGGAAACATATTGTTATATTTGAATGTGAGCCCAGATAGAGTGTCTTTGTTGGTTCCTGGCCCTCCAGCAGTGACGAAGGAACACCAAGTTTTCAATATCCATATGATATTGACTCCATGAAAAACATTTATAATTGAAGAAGGACTGATGATGAAGACCAGGTCTTCGAAACTATAGTCTCAAACAAATAAATAATATATATACAGATATATCATCTTGAGATATATGTGTATATGTTTGTTTGCATCAGGCAGAGGACAGCCTCTTTGTTTCTCTTTGTGAATCAACAACTCTGCTACTCTCGGCAAAACAAAAACTTTTCAATTCATAAGATCACACAATACATACACATCAATAAAATAAAAAAACTTAAGAAATAATCACAAAAAGATATACAAATATACATAAGATCCAAAGAAAGAAAAACACAGAAAAACAAAAAAAAAACAAAAAAAAACAATTACAATAACAAAAACAGAAACAAAACAAAATACAAATTAAGATTAAAATGTCACGGAGATATAACACTGGCAGACAGCAGGCAAGGCATTATCAATCACAGGCTGGTCGATCTCTCAAAACAGATTGATTTTAGGGATTCTATAGGGTCATGGAAGATGTCAAGGCGATGCGAGATCCGATTAACAGATCTCTGAATTCGGTCAATCGCGTTGGCATAACCATAATTTGTGTTATGGAAGGGAATTTCAAATAGGTTATTTGACCTGGTTCTATGCGTGGGGAGTCTAAAGTTAATCATGCCAAGCAATACAGGACAATCAATTTTACCATTGACAAGTTTTGAAAGAAAGGTTATATCGAAAAAGTCGCGTCTAACCTCAAGGCTTTGCAGATTCAAGAGAGACATAATGGCATCATAGTCAAGATCCGAGATGTTCATACCGAGCCTGTGATTAATAATACGCAGGAATTTATGTTGAACTCTCTCTATAGCAGATATATGGTTTGCGTAATGCGGACTCCATATAATGGTGCTATATTCAAGTTGACTTCTGACTAATGAGGTATATAGTATTTTTAGAACCTTAATATTTTTGAATAGCTTGGTTGAACGGGATATAAAACCCAACATTTTTCTGGCCTTACTCACCTTAGCCTCAACATGGGGAACATAGGTCAATCTAGAGTCAAGTAAAATGCCCAAGTCACAGATTCTATCAACTCGTGTAAGTTTTGCACCAGCACATGAATAAGAGAAGTCTATGAGTCCATTATTTTATATTACAATATTTTGTCAGATTTAAGCATTATATTATTTATTATAATTTATTTTAAAGGATATTAATACCATAGAACATTCCCACTTGGTTTTTTAATTACTTCTTGGTAATTAATTTAATTTTTGATAAATTTACTAAAACGCTCTCTTCTAGCCCTACCCCGGAGCAAGCCTTCATTTTGCACATACCGTTTTTTTTTAATATAATTGAAATGTAATTTCTTATTCCAGTTTGGGCGGCCAATTGTTAAGTATTTAATGCAGACTATTGGGGGTAGCCTAATAAATGGTTATTATTAACCGACTTCAAAAAAGGAGGAGGTTCTCTATTCGATTGAATTTTTTTTTTTTTTTTTGTGTGCCTATGTTACCTCATATCTCTGCCAATTCTCAACCGATTTTGAAATTTTTTTTGCATTGGGTCCAGTCTAGCTTCCGATTGGTTCCATTTTTTTTTCGTTTTTTTTTCATAGGTATTAGACCTTTTTTATTAGGTTTGTTTAGACCTAACCTCTTTGTTTATGAACCGATTTCGATGGTTCTTTTTTTATCCGAAAGGGGGTGTCTTAGGGATGGTGTCATATTAATTTGGTCAAGTTCTGATGATATTAATCACTATTAATAACATCACTAAAAAGAGAAAAATAAAATAATTTTTAAGAAAAAAATAAAAACCGACTTCAAAAAATTAAATGCAACAAATAAAATACACTAAAAGGTATAAAATAATTATTATCTTATTTAGTTACAACTAAACGACGAAATATTAACATGAAATTACTTTTTGAAGTTGGTGCCAAACATATACCTTTTATGAATCGCACTCGACGGATCTTACTTAGTACGTTTGGAGGGTATACTCGCTTATAGGTATAGTTTGTTTGGTACCGACTTCAAAAAGTAATTTCATGTTAATATTTCGTCGTTTAGTTGTAACTAAATAAGATAATAATTATTTTATACCTTTTAGTGTATTTTATTTGTTGCATTTAATTTTTTGAAGTCGGTTTTTATTTTTTTCTTAAAAATTATTTTTAATAAATGAATTTACTTTAAGGACCAATCATACAGAGGGGTCCAAAAAAATGTATCCACTGTTTAATAAAGGTCTTGCAAACTAATTGATTTTTTTTATTTATTTAATGTCACCGGGAACAAAGCCCATTTAGACAGCACATAAGTAAAAAAACTAATTGATGAAGTTGTCTCATTTTTGATGAAAGTGTAGCTTAAAAAAGTCCAACTTAAAGATATCACTGTAGGTGTTCGAAATGGTCACCATTAACATCCACACCCAAACGATGCCGCCCAACTACTGACTGCAACGTGTTCAGTTGGATATTTGCACATGAATGTACGATGGATTCTCGAAGTTCATCCAATGTGCGTGGCTTTTGTCGATAAACGACGTCCTTTAGTGTTTACCTGACACGCAACATATATAAAAATTATAGCTAAAGATTTTTAACTCCCTTCAACTCAAAGGGAAAAGCAAAAAATCAGGCTAAACTGAAAAAAAGTTTTCAGTGAGGGAGCCTTTAATTACATGATGAAAGCAAAGATTTAAGCATCTTTTTTTGAAAAAAGATGGAAATTATTTAAAAAATCAACCCCACCTATATTCTTAAGGGGACGAACCTCTCTGATATGCAATGTAAAAATATTTTCTCTAAAATCTATGATTGGTCCTTAAAGTCTTCTACTTCATCTTCTCCATAGGCTTTCACCTATTCTTCCAATAAGAAATAAACTGCAACGCATCGTTGCTAAACTTTATCCAAATTCATTTGAAATATTAATATGTTCTAGAGTAAAGTACTTTAAAATATAATTTTAGTAAAAACTTTATTTAACCTTTTTGTGGTTCCTAAGGTACTTAATTAGGATATTAAATTTCATCAAAATTGGTTAAGTCATTTTCAAGATATTTAGAAAAAACTAAAAAAGTACTGAAATAAAGTACTAATGTTTGTGGACCGATATGTACCAAAAACTAATCACCGCTTCATTTTGTTAAAATACTGGTAGGTTTTCAATTTCAATTCATTCGGTGCAACGGTGTGGAAAAATTCGTGGACGAAAAAAACGATAACACACACACATCCATCCATCCACACGCACTTCCAAAAAAAATGGCACTTTTTGGCCTCTCGGCGAGATCCCAGGTAATTTTTGGCAAAATCGTCACGTGCTAAAATTCAATCTCATTGAATACTTCAATTTGTGACCTTAATTGAGTCCATGGGTTCCGTAGTCTTTACCTGAGACCCTTTGAAGTCGCGCTTGCCGCGAGAGCGATTCCAATACTTTCTCCCATGCTTCGCATTGGATAAAGTAAAAAGAATAAAGACGTTAGTTTCTTGCTGCGACATCTTTCCACCTTTTTTTCGGCATATAGAATCACTGAGGTGACCACGCAGTTGAGGACTCTCCTTTTGCTCGTGCTAGGGCCGTTTACATTTGGCATTATTCTTTGTAGTGCCATTGCGCTCCTACTCGCTTTACTAGCTGTCTTGACTATATGTTGACCCCATGTTAGACTTCCGTCAATTATGACGCCCAGATATTTGATGCTGTTTTTTGGCTGCATTGGTATTCCCCCTACATTTACCGTCATGTCAGAAGTCTTTTTCCGTCCAACCAGAGCAATTATTTCTGTCTTTTCAGGGGCCAGCTCCAGTTGCCTCTCCAAGAGCCACTCACCTATGTTCCGGATCATCTCCTGGGCCTTCAGGACTATTTCCTCTTCTTTTTTATCAATAACCAGCAACATGAGGTCATCGGCATAGGCTATTGTTCTGCAATCTCTTGGGATGCTTAGCTTTAATACCCCGTCATACAGAATGTTCCACAGCAAGGGCCCTGGGGGACACCGCATGAGACACTAATGGACCTGTCGTCAACACTTATGTATCTATCAGTAAAATAGTTACATATAACTCCCAGGGCCGGCGCTACCGGGGGTGCAACCCGTGCGGCTGCACAGGGCGGCAGAAAGGCAAGGTGGGCGGGGGTCGCAACATTGTGAGCAAGATGCTTCAGAAGATTACTGTGGAACTCGCTACTGCTATGGCCGCATTAATTAAAGTAGCAGAACACATGAAAAGTTTGAGAAATGACGAAAAGTTCAATAGTTTCCTGGTTGAAGCTAAAACTGTTGCTGAAACGATTGGAGCTGAAACAGAACTTCAACATGATTTTACATGTGCCCGTCCGAGACGACCAATACCAAAGAAACAGTTTGACGAACCAGATGAAGTACAAGTAGTTTTACTTGACCCAAAGAGTGAATTTAAAGTTAATTTTTATTTCTTTACTCTTGACCAAACAATAATATCACTCGAAGAACGTTTTGAGCTGATCAAACAACACAGTAATTATTTTGAATTTTTATACAATATCCCATCGATAAAGAACTGGTCAAAAAGTGATTTAGAAAATAAGTGTAAACAGCTTCAAGATGTTCTAACTTACGGAGAATCACGGGATATTGACGCTAATGAACTTTGTGATGAACTGAAAGTGCTTTGTCATATTGTTGAAGAAAATTCTACGCCGATGGACGTATTGAAATACACACTAGCAAATGATTTTGCACCAAATGTTGCAATAGCATTAAGAATTTTACTAACTCTACCAATTACAGTAGCCAGTGGTGAACGGAGTTTCTCCAAATTAAAACTGATAAAGACTTACCTTCGATCGACCATGTCAGAAACTAGGTTAGATGACCTAGCAACAATATCAATCGAACATGAATTGGGAGAAAAATTGAACTATACTGATTTAGTGAACGACTTTGCTGCTGTTAAAGCAAGAAAAATGGTTTTTTAATTCCAAATAACTTTTGTGATGAGGAAATGTTTTAGAATCAGTATTTGGTATTTCTACATGTATACAGTATCTTAACCTACTGTAAATTTAAAATTACAATAGTGTACAAGAACTGTTGACACAATTTGTCTGTAAAATATTTTTTATTTGTAAATAACACCAGTAAACTAATAACTGCTATGTTTGATGTTTCTAATTGTTATTTTATCCTATCTTTATTACTTCCTAGTACTATTATGCTGATTTCTTGGCCGGGAGGAGCAAGGTATGGGAGGGTTGAGGGAGCAAACAAATGTTTTGCACGGGGCGGCAAAGTGAGTTGCGCCGGCACTGATAACTCCTATTAGGTACTGGGAGACTCCTCTGTTTATTAGATCGTCGATGATGTGCCTCCATGAGGCTGTGTTGAAGGCATTCTTTATATCAAGGGCTATGCCTAAGCATAGCTCCCTGTGCCTCCCTCTCCCTTCGATTGCACTACGCGCAATTCTAGTCACTTCCTGGATCGCGTCTACTGTGGATCTGCCCTCCCTAAAGCCATATTGATCGTCAGACAGTCCACATCGAGAATCAATTTCAGCTAGTTGCCTGTCGCAGATTATTCTCTCCAGTATTTTAGCTGTCGTATCGATGAGGCATATAGGCAGTGCCGTCTTTACAAGGTATGAGGCCCTAGGCCCAAGTATCGACGGGGCCCCCAATAAATGTAGAATAAATTAAACCTTTCGAATATCAAAACCTTAAGTCTTATAGCGTAACACTATAGTTGTAAGTCGCTTTTATAGAAGCTTAGATCATAATCACTTAATTATGCACATAAGCAGCTATTTCAAATGACACCAGACACAAATTTTATTTAAAAATAACCCTAAATTATTTGTGAAATGATTTTACATAGAGTAAGATATTTGCTATAGTGTAGATAAAAAAATTCTGCGTAATAAATCTGTAGATTTTATTTGTGTAAAAAATATCTGTTTAGAATTATTTCAAGTTCGGTTTAAAATTATCTTCGTGTAAAGTTTGTCCAGTGTCTTTCAATACTTTCAAATTTACCGCGTGCTCTGCTCTGGTAGCGCGCGCATGCGCGACTGGACTGCTATATGCGGCGCGGAAGCTCCATAAACGTGTTTAAACAAGCTCAGAGTATAGCGTTTATAAAACAAGCTTTCGCCTGATTTCGCTCACAAAAAATCAAGAAAAAAATTGTAATGTTACATTTCCATATTACATAATAAATATTATATTATAAATTAAATGACTAACGTAATTAATTACTTTATTTTTATTACTATGGGGGTTTTAAAGCTTACGATTTGTTATTCAACGTTCTTTCTAAAGGATGATTGTAAATGATTTTTTGCGATTGGGGGGCCCCCAACATGCCTGGGGCCCTAGGCCCGGGCCTATTAGGACTTTGCGTAAAGACGGCACTGCATATAGGTCTATATGATTGTGGTTTTCATTCTGCTTCTCCTATTAGTTGAAATTGTTTTAAATTTTTAAAAATTGTTAAGTTTCCAAAAAGTCGAAAGATTATTCAAGAAGTGGGATTCAGTTCCATAACTTATTAATGTAATTTTTGTTTTTCAGAGGATGAGGAACAAAATAATAATTTGTTGATATTGGTGTTTTTAGAGTTGTTGATAATGAAATAGAAATGTATTCGAGTGTCTATATGTGTAATAATGGCAGAGCTTAAAAAATTGACAAAGTGTTTAGAGCTTTATTTATCAAAAGCTGCAATAAAGTGGCGAAACGTTGCAATTAATAAGTCGTAAATAAACACTTATTTTGTTCCTCATCCTCTGAAAAACAAAAATTACATTATTCAAGAAGCTTTTATCAATCTAAGTACACAATTTTTTTAATACCTCAAATATCTTTATTTATCTTATTACGATCATATTAATTAAGAACTCGTAATCTCATTTAAAACATTTATTTAACAACAACATCAACATATAAATACAAAGCAATAAAACGATTAACAATACATCGAGTAAGCTTTGTACGCATCAATTCTCCCCTCCTTAGAACACGGACGCAGCTTCCCACAGGATCATTCTTCTTTCTTCCTAGGTTTAAAATAACTCGAATGATATTTAACTAACCTTCCCTTTCTTGACCATTTTCAATAATTTTTGCTCCATCCATCGATTCTTCTAAATATAATTTTATTTGATGAAGTAACTCTTCCTTATTTTGATTTAATTTCATCTGACCAGCATCTAGTTTCTCCTCTTCCATTATATTCAACTCATCCTCCTTGACTTCCTTCAACCAGTACGGAATTAAATCATCTTTCATTAGTTAATGCCCTTCTACTTTCCTCTATTTGTAATTCCATTGATGGCCTAATGATTTCGAAAATTTATTCACACAACAAATAATATGACTAGCGATCTCACTTTCTATTCCTACTTTCTTAGGGAATCCTACTGCTTTTTGGACAAGGAACTCCCTTTCTCCTTGCCCTCACTCGTTCCCTTCTTGAAGCAAGTCTCTTCCCCATGTCCTTCCGCCTACAGAATCCACAAAAACGTCTATCCTGAATGCAACTTCTATCCTGAGTGGGACTTGTCTTCTCTTCTTTATCCATATCCTTTAAATCCCTTTCTATTTCTTCTACCGTCTGCATAAACCCTTCAATATCAGTGAATTTCATTCCCTAATGGACGATCTAACACGTGGAGTAATCATCTCCACTAAAACTTGAAGGATTGAACCAGCATCTTCGTCCGGAAAAACTCTCTTATATAAAGCCATCTTATTCTCAATAAATAACCTTATAGGTTCGTCTTTTCTCTGTTTCTCCTCATAAAACATAACCTTTAACTTTGAGACTACGATTAAACTATCGTATTCTCGGAGAAATTTCATTTTAAAATCTTTCCAATCCAACGCTGGAAATTGCTTCACCACCCGCCACCATGTCTTGGCCTTATCTAACAACTGATCCGAAACCACCATGAGCCAAACATATTCCGGTACTTTATATTTTAATAGAGTATTCTCGACCTTTTTTAAAAATAACTTCGGATCTTCCTCTGGGAGAGCTCTAAACACCGGAAGGAATTTTTCTTATAATTAATATTTTAGACAGATAGAAAAAGTCGAGGAGTGAACCGCGACCTAATATCGTGTACACCTACTTCCACTTCCACTTTCATTTCCAAGTAGAAGACAATAAATAGATGAAGGGGCATTATCTAATGAATTCCAAAGACGGTGTACACCTATTCCAATCGCGGTACACCCCTTGGAAAAAGTTAATACAGCTATTGCCATTATATGTTATATAAATGAACATTTAGAATTCAACTAGTGGTATAAAATTTATGAAAATTGAAAGTCGTAATTTAAAAGAATTCATTTACTTGACATTGACCCACTAACTTTCTCATTGATTTATATTTTATCTTGTTTTTAATCTCTAGTATAAGGAATTATTTATTTAGAAACAATAAATAAATAAATATCTTCGGAATCTTCGGATAGTTCTTATGCCTATTTTCATTTATTATCGGCTAGGGATATTAGTTTACTTAAATGTGTGTAGCCCACCCATCATTATAATACTCTGTATGTATAAACATTAAAATTTTTCTTATACAGGGTGTCCCAAAAGTCAAGGATCAAACGTGAACACGGGATAGGTGAGTTCAGGATTGTCCAAAATAAAAAAAAAATTTAAATAAAACTGTCTTAGTTTTCGAGTTATGGGCATTTTTTTGAAAACCGTGAAAATCGCTACCCTGCTCTAAATAGTTGAATGCTGTGGCTGCGAATTTTCATATTTTATAATTCTAATTTTTGTTACGGAATCCTGAATAATACTGCTATCGATCACAAAACAGAAAATAACTAAGAGTATTATACTTTTTGAGAAAAAAATATTTTTGTCAGATTCATGTGTCAAAAAATTTTAATCAGCTAACTTTGACTCTTGATATCTTAAAAAAAACTGTATCAAACAATAATGGCAAATTATCTAAAAAATTGACGCATTTAATCAAGATTTCAAAATGGTATAAAACATTCCACTTTTTTAAAAAACAAAAACTAATATTTGCATTTTTATGCGAAAGGAACTAATTTCAAAACACAATTCGTAATTGGCTAAAGGGTAGAATTTAACATGAAAACTAATTTAATTTAATAAAATATTTTTATTCAATTAAAATAAATATTCAAAATAAAAATTGTTTTTATATTCAATATCTAATAATATTTAAAATTACAAATTAAAATTAAAATTATTACTTTACCATACAGGGTATGGTCAAGTATTGTAATCGTGCATGAAAAAAGTGGGTTTTTTTTCCTTCTTTTTTTCAAAATATCTAAAAAACGGCTGAAACTATTTCGATTAAAAAAATTGAGCGAAACCATGGAATTTAGGTCTACAAAAAAGCTCTAATAAGTGAACATCGAAAAAATTATATTTTTCGAGATAATAATTGTTGTGTCAAAATGTCTGTTAGTTAGTCTTTGCGTTACCAAATTTGTGTACGAGCTAGCTCAAAAACTAGTGTGAATATCGAAACCAAATTTCACACGTAGTTTTGGTCCATTGAGATTAAGAGCTGATTAGATTTTGGTGCATATCGACCCAAAATTAAGGGGAGTGGAGGGGGTTAAAAATTAAAAATCTAGGTCGTTTGAGCAAACCCCCTCTCCTACATGATTATAAATAATTTTATTAAATACTAGCTGCAAGGCCCGCCTTCGGCGGTCCTCTTGCTAGCCAGGGGGCACGCCCTCTGGACCCCCATCCCTCGAACACCACCCTCACCCCTACTCCGACCCACCAGACCCCCCGAAAACCACCCAGCACCCCCACCCACCGCACCATGCCCAACCCCCGCCACACCACCACCAACACTCTATTATAAAAAAGTGGCAAATTATTAAAAAATAAACAAATAATATATAAATCAAATAAGATGTGATTGATTTCTTTTCTGTGCGAAAAGAAAAGCGAATTGAATATTTAATTTTTGAGTGGTGAGGGGGGAGGTGGGAGGAGGAGGAATAATTATCAATATATTTAATGTTTCTTAATTTAAAATCAATTGGAGTCTTTCATTGCGAAATTTGAGTCAAAAATTACGATCATATTTCAAATTTGTTGCCTCCTCAATTACTCGACTCGTAGACAAACTGAATAAATGGGGCTCTCAAAATTTAGTTAACTTTAATTCAAACAAGACTCAATGTTGTCTAATTTCTAGGCGCGAAAATAAAGATTTCCTGATATTCACTTCGATTCGAATACCCTGAAAATGTGTGACAGCCTATCCATGTTGGGCGTCTCTGTCGCATCTGACCTGTCTTGGAATGAACACATCTCCTCTGTGGCGAAATCTGCAGCAAGGAAGATTGGCTTCTTATTCAGGTCCAAGCGATTTTACAAACCCCACAACTTCTCACCATCTACAAGGCCCAAATCCGCCCCTGTCTCGAATACGGCTCTCATCTGTGGAGAGGAGCCTCAAAATATTCTCTTGCTACCCTTGATGCAATTCAGAAACGAGCCGTCAGGCTAATTGACGATTCTACCCTCACTGACTCCCTCGACTCGCTGGCTCATCGAAGAAATGTCTCTGCCCTTTCCTTTTCTATAGATACTATCACGGCAGGTGCTCTGATGAGATAAAATCAATAATTCCCCCAAAGCATGCTTTGCACGTAGCACACGTTTTGCCGACTCCCAACACTCTTTCGCGGTCAAATTAGAAAAGTGCCGGACCACTTCATTCGCCAATTCATATATCCCCATGACTTCAAGGAACTGGAACTCTCTCCCAGCCTCCATCTTTCCCAGCACTTATAATCTTCAAACCTTCAAAACCGGAGTGCATAGACACCTACGTCTACACCTCTCACTTAATCAACTTTCCTTCTCTTCGGTAATGCAAGGGTCTTTCGAGATCCATAGGGGCTGCATCTTTACTGGTACACCCCTTCTTGCATTCGATTGCATTAAAAAAAAAAAAAAAAATTTGCCGCAAAGATGGCGCTCTCTCGGCAGCATTACGTCAGCGTTTCGGCAAATTAATCTAGACAAATATATATAGTATATGTACTAGAAATAAAAATATATTTTATAATTCAGAGTGTAGGTAAATTAGTTATCATTATCAATACAATAATATATTAATTAAAAAATAAATGCCACTACCAATGCATCTTTCTAAAAATGGTTATGATAAACCACTTGTGATCATCATAATTTTTTATTATATGCTTAACGAAATAAAAATGAAATTTTATTTATTTATTTTTTATATTAGACTTGTCATAAGTATTAGTATAATTTTTAAAATTCATAGATAGATATAATGTCCATTCATTCTTATACCCAGTAACTGAACTGAATTTAAGCTTGGAGGTAAGACTGACGATTTGGAAGATTCTTTAGAAAAGAGCTTTTCGTGCGTGCCTTCGGCACGCCCTCGAAGCTCGGCCCTCCGGGCTGGTGCCCTGGCGGGCAGCGTCTCGGTCCAAAAATTTTATTCCTCTTAAAAACCACACTCCAAATGTATACCCGTAAACTACCGAAAATACATCGTCTCTTAAAAGTTTCGCATCTTTAATTTTTGAGTGGCGAGGGGGGGGGGGGGGAGGAACAATTATCAATATATTTAATGTTTCTTAATTTAAAATGAATTGAGTCTTTCATTTCAAAATTCGAATATATATATTTCAAATTTGCCTGGTTAATGAAAATCGATTGGAGCCATCAGTTTAAAATCCGAGCTGAGAATTATATTTCAAATTTGCCTCGTTAATTAATATATATTTAATGTTTCTTAATTTAAAATCTATTGGTGTTTTTTCATTTTCATTCGAGTTCAAATGAATACAATATTATCTAGACACAAAGTCTAAATCAAAAATATATAGTTTTAGTAAAAGAAATCAAGGTATAAATATCAATGTGACATTGGTCTAGTGGTTAGAGCTCGATGACCATAGTTCAAGAGTTCGTCGGTTCGATTCTAGGCAAGAGGGTAATTTTTTTAGAGAAATTTCTCTAAGCGTTGTTACAAATTAATCTAGACAAACATATATAGTATATGTTCCATTCATGGTGAAATCAGGAAATGAATTGACAAATTAACTTATTTTTTCTAATTTCACCATAGATGGTACAACCAACCCAAAAGAATCTCTCTGATGTTTGATTCCTATCTTTCTTGTGTATTATAGTTGTATAAATAAATATACAACTAAAATATATAAAAAGATAAGAGACATATATAATATAGTCCTATTTACTATAATATATACTAATATATATATATAAAATACTAATTCAAAAGACAATATAAATAATCTTGGATAAAAGTGATTTGAATTGGCCATCCATCCTCCCCAACCATCCACCCTACGCGAATCACGACTTATATAGCCCAGGGTCCCCTCCAGGTGGCCAGCCGAAAGCCAGCGGAGCCGCCCGACTCCCGGCGGAGAGGCGGCTCGAGCGGGGGAAATGTCCCTCCCCGCCCGCCAAGGCTAGCCTCTCCTCGCGGAACTCGACTGACAAGCTGGCCGGCGGAATTATATAGGTAGGGAAGGCGCTTTCAAAGGATCTCATTAGGATTAGAATTTTGAAATGAAAGGGAGGGTTTCTCTTTAAAAATATTATTTATTTGACATCTTATTTCTTTGATTACATAAATACTATTATATATACATTATACATATTTACAATTAAATAAATTATGTTACAAATTTAACACTTTTATTATTTCATTTTATATTCTAATTTAAAAAAAGTCATAGTTTTTTACATAAATTAAATATAATTAATTTTTTTTGAAGATGAACAGCAAGCAGGAGAATGAGTCGGCAAATGATTCTGTAAAAGTAAATACCACATTAGATTTCTGAATCATTACAACTAAATTAGTCAATATTTTAATTAATTATAAATTGCATTAAAAAAAATCCACAATATAAAACATTCTTTTATCTTATAAAATAAATTTATTTTAATCTTTTTTTTTTATTTTAGATAGACAACTAAGTATCCTACGAAGAGTACCCTTCACAAAAGTACTAAACAACACTTCAAGAAAAATCCTGAACAAATATTTATTTATATGTTTAATAAAATTCCTAACATATTGTGGGAAATTAATTGTTTAATTAAGTATTTAATTAAGTGAATTTTCTTAATTTCAGTTTAAGATCATACATGTGTTTACCAGCTGTCTATCTAGGCTGGGCGGCCGTATTCTTTCTTTTTAGCAAGCCATTGTGCCCAGGCTAAAAGCTTTCGGTAATAAATAATATTATGACACTCATATGCTTGTCTTATTAAAATCCTGGTTGCGCCCCACTGCTATACTCCTATACCTATTTTGCAAATATTAACATATAATATATCGTCCAAATAAAATTTATTATCTGTTGCTTTCAATATTTTTAAAATAAAGAAAAAAATAGTTCAAATGATAAACAATTTTATTAAAAAATTTTTTTTAAGTATTAATTTTATATAAAATTTATTTAGTCTGATCTGATAATGATCTTAATTTATCTGTTCCTTTCAATTTTTTTATTATTTAAGAAAAAATACATAGTTTCAAAAGATAAATTTAATGAAAAAATTTTGTTTTGTTAATTTTATATAGAATTTATTCAGTCTGATTTGATATTGATCTTAATTAAAGGAGACAAGGAAATGTAAGAAAATATAATTTTATATATTTTATTTATTTATTTTACCTAGACCTGCAAGGAAATGGATCCCTGGGTCATATATGTACATTCTATTGAATTAAAAACAAAACAAATTTAATTAAAATAATATTTGTAGATTATCAATTACAAAGACGAAAAACATTCATTCAAACATTTTAAAAAATAGCAAAAAGCTCTTCCTGGGAAAAGTGAAATAGCCATCCGATGGCATCAGACTGAATAAATTCTATATAAAATTAACAAAACAAAATTTTTTCATTAAATTTATCTTTTGAAACTATGTATTTTTTCTTAAATAATAAAAAAATTGAAAGGAACAGATAAATTAAGATCATTATCAGATCAGACTAAATAAATTTTATATAAAATTAATACTTAAAAAAAATTTTTTAATAAAATTGTTTATCATTTGAACTATTTTTTTCTTAATTTTAAAAATATTGAAAGCAACAGATAATAAATTTTATTTGGACGATATATTATATGTTAATATTTGCAAAATAGGTATAGGGGTATAGCAGTGGGGCGTAACCAGGATTTTAATAAGACTAGCACGGGAAAAATATATTTACTTGCATTCTTAAAAATAAGCAACAGTCTCACTTATGGAAATTCTTTTGTTTTTTGTCTTAATTTTTAGTGAAAATATTTATTAAAATTTACCAACTATTTTTCTCATTTTCATTTGTTAATTTGTTAATTTTTACTTTTATTATTTTCTTTGTCCTGGGGGCTTCAGCCTCCCCCCCCCACCCCAATCCCCGTGGTTGTGCCACTGAGGTATAGGCTAATATTTATAAAATAGAAGTTAGTTTCGATAAAGCAGGTTCATGTTCGAATCTGGCGGCTTAACTGGCCCGCCCACTTCTTCTGATTGGATGGCACGCACGGGCACGGTCGAAATATTACAAATGTGGGCTCGCGCCGGGATGAATTGTAAAAAGTTTATCTTGCACCCTACAATATTGTATTTAAATTTACTTGATGTATTAGAAATAATATGATTTTAATAAAAACAAGACTCGAATTTTATCTAAGCTTTATAAATTTATTTTGTTTCCTTATCCTTTAAATTTTTAAAAATTTCAAGGTATTATTTATTCAGAAATATAAAATATTTTTTTTCTAATACATTATGAGATGGTCTAACTCTAATTTGAGTTATGATAGATAAGAGTTTATAAATAATCAATTAAAATGAGCAGTTACTGAAATTGGATAAAATATATGATTTTGCGAATTTACTTTTACCATATGGTCAAGCGAGGGTGAACCGCGAACTTCCACTTTCATTTCCAAGTAGAAGACAATAGATTATCTAATGAATTCCAAATAATTCCAAAGACGCTGTACACCTAATTCCAATCGCGGGGTGCCCCTCGTGGTCAAGTATTGTAATAGAGCATGAAAAAAGTGCTTTTGCTTCGTTTTTTCCAAATATCTCAAAAACGGCTGAAACTATTTTGATAAAAAAAATTGGGCAATACCATTGCGCTTAGGTGTACAAAAAGCTCTAATGAGTGAATATCGAAAAAATTATATTTTACGAGATATTAATTATTTTGTCAAAATGTCAGTTAGTACGTAACTAAATTTTGTGTTTGCTTCTAGCTCAAAAACTATTGTGAATATCAAAATGAAATTTCACATGTAGGTTTGATTGCATTGAGATTAAGTGATGATTAAATTTTGTTATAATCGAACCAAACCAAAAAGTGGTTTTAATAATGGTTAATATAGCGAATAAATTTTTTTCGAAATTTTCAAAAAATAATAATAATAATTATCATAGGACGATGTCATTAAGAAGATTATTATGTACTAAACTGGACTTTTAAAATAAATATAAAATAAAAAAATTTCTTTGTTCAGTTTGATTCTTTTAGTTTTTTGACAAAAAACAATTAATTTGTTTAAAAAGTTTATATTTTATGTTAGTTGATGAATTGAATGAATTGTGGTAGAAAAAAGAATATTGTTTGAAATGTTTTTTCTCGTAGTAAAAAATCCTGACAAATAAGTTTAATAAATGAGCCTCTGAAGAAGTTGCAAAACAGCATCGAAACGTATGGCATATTTAATCAAAACTTGTATTTAATTTAATTTAAAGTCTTGTCCAACTCCCTGCGATTCCTTTAATTTTGAATTTAAATTTTTTAAATAAATATCTACATTTTTAAAATCGTTTTTTTGGACTTTTAAATTATGAATTAGACAAAATCTGATGTAATTATCTTTTAGAATTTTAATTCTGCTCAGTTTTTTGTATTCTAATTATGCTCTAAAATAATCACTAAAGACATCACTATTAAACGTCAAATAGAAACAACAAATGAAAATACCTGGTTTGTTTTAATAATTCCATGGCCTCAGTGATTTTTGTAAAAATACAATTATTTATAATGTTGATTATTACGGTTCTGAAATTTCAAAATAAAAATATGTTCGGATTCAGTATTTTTTTCTCTACAATAAAAATTTTTAAGAAAAAAATAAAAACCGACTTCAAAAATTAAGTGCAACAAATATAAAAATACACTAAAAGGTATAAAATAATTATTATCTTATTTAGTTACAACTAAACGACGAAATATTAACACGAAATTACTTTTTAAAGTCGGTGCCAAACAAACTATACCTATAAGCGAGCGTACCCGCCAAACGTACTAAGTAAGATCCGTCATGAGTGCGATTCATAAAAGGTATATGTTTGGCACCGACTTCAAAAAGTAATTTCATGATAATATTTCGTCGTTTAGTTGTAACTAAATAAGATAATAATTATTTTATACCTTTAGTGTATTTTTATATTTGTTGCACTTAATTTTTTGAAGTCGGTTTTTATTTTTTCTTAAAAATTTTTATTTTTCTCTTTTTAGTGATGTTATTAATAGTGATCATATCATCAGAACTTGACCAAATTAATATGACACCATCCCTAAGACACCCCCTTTCGGATAAAAAAAGAACCATCGAAATCGGTTCATAAACAAAGAGGTTAGGTCTAAACAAACCTAAACAAACCTAATAAAAAAAGGTCTAATACCTATGAAAAAAAATCGAAAAAAAATGGGACCAATCGGAAGCTAGACTGGACCCAATGCAAAAAAATTTTCAAAATCGGTTGACAATTGGCGGAGATATGAGGTAACATAGGCACAAAAAAAAAAAAAAAAAAAAAAAAATTCAATCGAATAGAGAACCTCCTCCTTTTTTGAAGTCGGTTAAAAAACCTATAAGAACTTCCCAGGTAACACACAATATCCTCAGAATATTCTAAGAAGATTTAAATGTCCTTAGAATATCCTTAGAATATCCTTAGGATATTGTGGTTACCTGGGTTTAACTCTAAAATAATTAGAGGAGCAAATAAGTGCACATTCAAAAATTAACATTGTAATCGCTATGCTGCGTCGGCCAAGTCACCACCCGGTATAATTTAGGATTTGTTAATTTTAATGTATATATACCGGGTGAGTTTTTTATCTTGAGACAGTCTTATAACTCAAAAACAATGCATTATATGAAAAAAACTTTCAAATAAAAGTTTAAATTTAGGGAACGCTGTGTTGGTTTATAGTGAAACATTGTTAAAATTAAATTAGGTTGGAGTTGGTGGTGTTTCACAAGGAGAAAAATTAAAATACAAAGATTTTTTTTAGTTTACTCTATATATTTCGAGCTCTTAACTCATCGTCAGGAGAACATCCAACATCAAATAAACAAATGATTAAATCAATTAGATCTCAAAAAAAATTTATAATTATTATTTTTAACAATTATTCAACTTAATAAATAATTAAATTAATTGAACCGCGTAAATTTGAATAATTTCCATGATTCAGCCTGCGAATTTTTTGCAGTTCATAAATCATTTCATTATTTTTGTTTTGAAAAGGAAAAATGAAATTTAGCATCTGGCAGGATTCGAACCCGCGTCTTCCTCTATAGCCGAGGCTGCGCTAACCAACTGCGCTACAGATGAATCCTACCAGAGAAGCCATATTAGATCGATGTCATTTTTCCTTTTGGCGGTTATCTTCTAGACTAGTCTAGTGACTTTTGATTTTGTATAAACATTTTATTTTTAACGAACTCAGTTCCATTTTTATTTTGAAATTAATTAAATTAATTGAACCGCGTAAATTTGAATAATTTCCATGATTCAGCCTGCGAATTTTTTGCAGTTCATAAATCATTTCATTATTTTTGTTTTGAATTTTTGTTTAAATTTCATTTTTCCTTTTCAAAACAAAAATAATGAAATGATTTATGAACTGCAAAAAATTCGCAGGCTGAATCATGGAAATTATTCAAATTTACGCGGTTCAATTAATTTAATTAATTTCAAAATAAAAATGGAACTGGAGTTCGTTAAAAATAAAATGTTTAATAAATAATTTAATAATAATTAATATTTTAATCATTTTTCGACATTGGTTCCAATTTTGTTATTTTGGCCTGTTGTAGTTTCTTCGTAGCCTTTACACTTTCTGTTTTTTTTAACAGATTTACAACACGATTAAATGAAGCTCTTGAGGGTGTATCCCTGTCAGAAAAATGCTCGACATCCATTTGTCATTTCAATGGCAGTCCCATTACATTTCTTCCACATTCACCGCATAAATTAAGACCATTTCAATTCTGTCTTCAACAAAAAATGCTCCATTTTTATTATGGTAATACAATATTACTATCTACTGGATTGACACGAGAAATAAACTTTTTTAATTATTGTTTTGATTAGTTTTTGAGAATTTTTCTTATATAACTATATATCTATAACCAAACTTCTTGAGGATACAAATTCTCATTTAAATAGGTGTTGGTTTTATTCTTTTTTGACAAAAAACACATTTTTATCATTTATTTTTCTTAATTTTATTTTATTGTTACCAGGAACGTTTCGACATTTTCAAATATGTCATCATCAGCCTTGGAACAATCTAAAGATGGGAAAAAATTCCCTCACATCGAAATTATTAGAGTATGTAATATTATTCTTTTGTTTAACAATTATTTGTGTATAAACTTTCAAGGTTAAAGGCTCTTTCATACATCTCTGACCGTTAGATTCAAATCCTATTTGACAACCTTTTTTAAATTCAAGAATTTTAACTAGTTCTATTAAGTATAATAGAAAATAATCTCTTAAATCTGTGTATAACGAAGTTTTAATATCATTATAAACCCTTATTTTCATTGTTGTGACTTTTCGATTTAATGATTATTTATTTAATAATTAATTATTTAATCATTATTATTTAATAATTAAGTTAAATAATTGTTAAAAATAATTATTAAGATTATTTTTTGAGATCTAATTGATTTAATATTTTGATTATTTGATGTCAGATAAAAAATAGTTCTTATGAAAGTTGTTCAGTTTTTTTTTTTTTATTTGATTATCCTGCAATTTATTTATTTATTTATTTATTTATTCATTCATAATTCTTACAATTTAACTTTACACAATGCTCTGAGGCAGTTTGCCTCATATGAGCAGTAAAAAATAATAATTAACATAAAACAAAGAGGAGAAAAATAAAAACAAGTGTGTGCGAAAAAGAAAGAAAGAAAGAAAGCTCCAGCGAAAGGAAGTTGAGAGGAAGGTGAGAGAGCCAGCAGGAGGGAAAAGATACACCATAAAAGAGAGACGCCAAAAAAGAGACGCTCACTCCCGAGACCCGCCCCCGCGAATACATTCCAAGAGACCACGATTGAAGATAAGTGATGATGAAGATGAACGGGTGAATGATGGTAATGAATTCCACAGTCGGGCAGCAGTGACAGTGAATGACCTATTCACCACCTCGGACCGGTGACTCGGGATATGAATACGATTTGAATCAGCCCGAAAAGCCCGATTATGTATGGATGATTTAAAAGTGAACATTTTATAGATGTATTCAGGCTGATGTGAAATGAAGGTACGATGCAGGAATTTGCCAAGCATGTAGAGACGCCTCTGGGTCGCCCTAAGCCAACCAAGTCTGACATAAAAGGGGGAGACATGATCACGTCTAGGAATGTCAAAAATAAATCGAACGCATGCATTCAAAGCCCGATCAAGTAAGCCCGCGCGGGTCCCAGAGACGTCGCCATACACGAGGCAGCAATAGTCCATGGTTGGCAATATCAAAGAATTGATGAGATGTTTACGTGTCGAAAATGGAATGAGATGCCCGACTTTAATGAGTTGATGGAGACCCCGAAACACTCGTCGACTGACCGAATTAATGTGTTCCTCCCAAGTGAAGAATCGGTCAAAGATGACCCCGAGATTAGGGACACACTCGCTATATTGAATCTGGTGCCCATTTACACTTACTCTAGGGGGGTCACCGCCTTGAAGGCCCCTTTTTGAAGATTAAGAATCCGTAAAAAAATATATAGGTTTCTATTTAAAAAACAGAAGTTGACCTTGAAATACCCTTGAAAGCTTGTTATAGTTCGACAAACAATAGCGTAGTTAAGTTTCCCCCTCGAGATAAATAAACTTTTATTTAAAACTTGTTTTCATATAATGCACTGTTTTTGAGTTATACGCCTGTCTCAAGATAAAAAACTCACCCGGTATATATATTATTGAACATAATAAATAATAGTAAATTATTTTTTCCCTATTCTATAGAGAAAGATTCCTAATTGTTCTTTTCTTTATCCGGCTCAGTCTAAAGGTAGTATGGAAAATAATTTTGAAAATTAAATTAAACTAGCTATGCAAAGTATAAGAAAATATAAATAATTAGGTGATACTTACAATGGAGAAGATCATCGACATGGCTGATGATGGAGAATTTAGAGGGTTCACAGATGGAGAATAATTCATCTAAAATGAAAAAATATATATATATGAGTAGGTATAAAAATGAGTTTGTACAAAAAAGAGGTAATTTGTAGGTGAAACATCAAGGATAAAGGGTCTTGAGCATGGCTCAAAAATTTGTGTAAAAAGTGTTTTTTAGAAAGTGGAAAAAGTTGGTAATCCTACGCATTTTTTTTTATCTAACATACCCCCTTAAAAAACATGTCAGGTCCCCCCCCCCTTGCGGGGGCTATGGTCAGTAGTCTCTGCGTGGAACCCATAACACCTCAGAACACAAAAAATGAAAAATTTAAATTCTCAATCAGATTGCAATTTAATAAAATTCGAGTAAACATAAAAAACAATAATTATAATTGGTGTTTTCAATTTTGACTTTGTTGTTTTCAATTTTGTTTTGTTAATCATTTGAAAAATAAATGTAGCAGAGGTGATTCAGTAAGGGTGACGAGGTACCGTATCTCAGGAACTAATAATCGTAGAAGTTTGGAAAAAAAATCCTTCAGAGGAAATCGGCCAAGAAAAATTGCTGGAAATATTTTTTAAGTTCATACATCCACCGCTAGGTGGCTAAATAGCTTCGATCGTATAAAAAATGCAATTTTCTCAAAAATTTTCCAATATAAGTTTAAAAATGAATACTCTCACGTTAATGCCACCATAATAGTCCATCTTTTTGATAAATGACTTTTTATTGTAGGACGTAAAATAAAGGCGGGAGGGGATGCTAAACTTTTATGGACTGTAGTGTCTATAACTTAAGTTTGACTTAACGGAATTTTGTTAACAAGGTCTGGTTCAAGAAAGGAAGGTTTGGTGAATAAAATAAAAAACCATGCATGCCATTCTAGTTCTTGCCGCCCTCGCTAAGGGGCGTGTTTTATAAAGTTAACCGTTTTATTGATTTTTCTCCAAAATCTTAAATGGAACCTTATGATTATTTTATTAGATTCAGAAAGTAGATCAAATTTGCAACAAAATATGTTCAAACCGCATGTCGATATCTTTTTTCGTTTAACAGTTATTGCTTAAAGAATATTTTATTAACGAATTTATTAAAGAAACAAAATAGGTAATTGAGTTTTCAATTTTTTTTTAAGTTTCGTAGTCAAGCATGCCATGGAGAAATAAAAAAACAGTTTAAAACTTTGTTCTTATTTTCATCTAATCACAACAATAATGATAATAACGCTTTTCTGTGTCGCCTGTGAGTAGGTATTAAATTTCAAAAATGTCTAATTTCTTAGAAGGCCGTGAAAAACTTGGTTGACAGTTTCTATGGAAACGGCGATTTTTCACAAATAGATGTTAATGTTTTAATTGTTATTTTATTGTTTGTTATGTTATATCATTATTGTTGTGATTAGATGAAAATAAGAACAAAGTTTTAAACTGTTTTTTTATTTGTCCATGGCATGCTTGACTACGAAACTTAAAAAAAAATGAAAACTCAATTACCTATTTTGTTTCTTTAATAAATTCGTTAAAAAAATATTCTTTAAGCAATAACTGTTAAACGAAAAAAGATATCGACATGCGGTTTGAACATATTTTGTTGCAAATTTGATCTACTTTCTGAATCTAATAAAATAATCATAAGGTTCCATTTAAGATTTTGGAGAAAAATCAATAAAACGGTTAACTTTGTAAAACACGCCCCTTAGCGAGGGCGGCAAGAGGTAGAGTGGCATGGATGGTTTTTTGTTTTATTCACCAAACCTTCCTTTCTTGAACCAGACCTTGTTAACAAAATTCCGTTAAGTCAAACTTAAGTTATAGACACTACAGTCCATAAAAGTTTAGCATCCCCTCCCGCCTTTATTTTGCGTCCTACAATAAAAAGTCATTTATCAAAAGGATGGACTATTATGGTGGCATTAACGTGAGAGTATTCATTTTTAAACTTATATTGGAAAATTTTTGAGAAAATTGCATTTTTTATACGATCGAAGCTATTTAGCCACCTAGCGGTGGATGTATGAACTTAAAAAATATTTCCAGCAATTTTTCTTGGCCGATTTCCTCTGAAGGATTTTTTTTCCAAACTTCTACGATTATTAGTTCCTGAGATACGGTACCTCGTCACCCTTATTGAATCACCCTGTACAAGAATAAAAACGCATTCTAATTTGTTTGTGGTTTACGTTAATCTAGTAGGTATGATGCTACTTTATCTGTAAAAATTGATTTATTAAAACAACGTACCACCGTCAAAACCTGTTTTAATGAGAATTTAGAAGTTTAATGTATCACACAAATAATTACAAAAATTCAATTTTGCAATATTCAAAGTCGTCTAACTTGGCAACGCAGCACTCAAATTTAAAAAATGCCACACCAAAATGTAGAGAATAAAAAGCCCTTCAAAGCCCTTGGAATGAACACATCTCCTCTGTGGCGAAATCTGCAGCAAGGAAGATTGGCTTCTTATTCAGGTCCAAGCGATTTTACAAACCCCCACAACTTCTCACCATCTACAAGGCCCAAATCCGCCCCTGTCTCGAATACGGCTCTCATCTGTGGAGAGGAGTCTCAAAATACTCTCTTGCTACCCTGGATGCAATTCAGAAACGAGCCGTCAGGCTAATTGACGATTCTACCCTCACCGACTCCCTCGACTCGCTGGCTCATCGAAGAAATGTCTCTGCCCTTTCCCTTTTCTATAGATACTATCACGGCAGGTGCTCTGATGAGATAAAATCAATAATTACCCCCAAAGCATGCTTTGCACGCAGCACACGTTTTGCCGACTCCCAACACTCTTTTGCGGTCAAATTGGAAAAGTGCCGGACCACTTCATTCGCGAATACATATATCCCCATGACTTCAAGGAACTGGAACTCTCTCCCAGCCTCTATCTTTCCCAGCACCTATAATCTTCAAACCTTCAAAACCAGGGTGCATAGACACCTACGTCTACACCCTCTCACTTAATCAACTTTCCCTTCTCTTCGGTAATGCAAGGGTCTTTCGAGATCCATAAGGGCTACATCTTTACTGGTGCACCCCTTCTTGCATTCGATTGCATTAAAAAAAAAAAAAAAAAAAATGATGTCTCACTCGACCCATTTTCCCATTTAAGATTTTTGGTGGGGTGGTTCTGTGGCGATCTAATTTATACGACAAAATTCTTCCCCCCCCCCCCCCCCCCCCCGAATACAAATTTGACGTGTCTCAGCAATTTTTTAAATAATTTGCCAGTTTAGCGATACTAGGGGTGGAAAGTTTTCAAATTGACACTGTATATTTTTTGAATGGCCTCGGGGACAATGAGAATTTGGATCTTAAATGAAGATTTTACATTTTTTATATGTATTTATTTGTGTGTATAAATTGGTGTAGGGATCACATTATAGCAAGTCTAACCTTTGCGGTGAGCCGGGTTTGCTGATTTGTAGCCAAGGTCTTTCTGAGACCCAATCAGCCAGACAGAATCGATTATAATATTTAAATTGGAGGAAAAAGTGAAAACTTTCTAAGATTCGGCCCGATTCTCGATTGAAGCCGCCCTAGAAATAAAAAAAACAAGTATAAAAAAGTATTAATAATTAATTTTTTAATTAATAAATTAAACTACTAAATAATTTTAATAGATAAATTATTTGTAATAAGCCAATGGTGGGTTTGAAAATAAATAATTTGATTAATTTAATAATGTCCAGGTATAATTTGGCCATTACACCAATATACACTCTCGCACACTCAGAAACATAAAAGAAAATATTATTATCACATGGAAGTTGACTAAGGGCCAGTTGTATGTCGGTTGGTAAACTTTGACAAAGGGTAAAACCTTATAATTAACAATTTGAAAGTTTATATTGGGAAAATAAGGACAAAGTTTTTTATGTGTGACTTTTTATTTATCCACCAACGTTTCGTCGACTTTGCCGACTTCTTCAGGGCTTCAAATAGTCATGTCACACATTCGTTTAAATTTTCTTATTACCTTCGTTACCATTGAAGGCTCATCAGAATACAATTTTCAAAAGATATTTGGCACAATCTCACTAAAAACACAATTTTTTTCTTTTAATAACAACCTTATCAATACAGAACAGAACATAATCACTTCTACAAAAAATAGAATAGAATATTTTTCTTTTTATCCCTATATACAAAAATCTCAACTTCGAATGATTAATTGTATATAGGGATAAAAAGAAAAATATTCTATTCTATTTTTTTGTAAGAAGTGATTACTGTTCTGTTCTGTATTGATAAGGTTGTTATTAAAAAGAGAAAAAAATTGTGTTTTTTGTGAATGTGCCAAATATCTTTTGAAAATTGTATTCTGATGGCCTTCAATGGTAACGAAGGTAAGAAGAAAATTTAAACGAATGTGTGACATGACTATTTGAAGCCCTGAAGAAGTCGGCAAAGTCGACGAAACGTTGGTGGATAAATAAAAAAGTCACACATAAAAAACTTGTCCTTATTTTCCCAATATAAACTTTCAAATTATAAATTAAATTATGCCCAGCAAAAATGGGGTTTAATTCAAAACAAAAAACTACTATGCTCCTCCTCAATCAGCTTAGAAAACAGGAAGTTGCTATTGAAGACATATGTATGGAGCATAGCCATGTACTGGCGTGAAACCTGGACAATTGGAAAAGCGGAGAGAAAGAGATTGGAGGCTTTCGAAATGTGGTGCTACAGAAGAATGATGAATATCAAATGGATGGATAAAATTACAAATGAAGAAGTTCTTGGAAGAATCGGAGAAAGAAGAACCTTGTGGAAGAGTCTGAAGAAGAGAAGAGGTCAGATGATGGGGCACACACTGAGACATGGGGGACTGCTTAGGGATATCTTGGAGGGGAGGTGGGGAAAAAAGGGGAAGGGGAAGACCCAGATTAGAATATTTCAACCAAATAATTGGGGATATGGGATGCCAGACATTTAGAGAGGTTAAACAGCTGGCGGGGGACAGAGTCGAGTGGAGACGGATTGTTGCATCAAACCAGTCTTAGGACTGTATACTCAATGATGATGATGATATGGACGGAAATGATAATACTTATTATTAACTTTGTGGCCGGCTAGATGGCCAATCAGATGAAGGGCCTGTCATCTGATTGGCCATCCCGCCAGGCACAAGGTGAATTATAAGGTGTTACCCTTTGTCATCGTTTAAAAAAGAGTTTACTAACGGACATATAACTGGCCCTAAATGGTCTTTATTTCGAAGATAAAAAAAGAAAAAAAAAAGAAATTAAAAAACACTTGATATGAAAGATTTCAATTTGCCGATGGTAATAGATTCAAATTTTCTTAGAAAATCATAAGATGGTGTGTCATCTATTAAATTGGGTGGAATGGAATATTTTTAATTATTATGTTGAATGACGTCAACGACGATCCAGGTTTGCTCAAAAGGGTTATAACTGGTGACGAAACGTGGGTATATGGTTATGACGTCGAAACCAAGGTCCAATCATGGCTAATGCGGCCAGATGAGCCAAGACCGAAAAAAGCACGCCAAGTTCGATCAAATGTGAAGGTTTTGCTCACTGTTTTCTTCGATTACAATGGCGTGGTGCATCAGGAGTTCTTGCCACCAGGTCGTACGGTTAATAAGGAATACTACAAGGAAGTTATGCAACGTTTGCGTGAAGCAATACGGCTCAAACGATCGGAATTGTGGGAAAAAAATCATGTATTCTGCATCACGATAATGCACCAGCTCACACATCAATGCTTGTTCGTGATTCATTGGCCAAAAACAACACCCTAATCATGCCTCAACCACCTTATTCACCAGATTTGGCTCCCTGCGACTTTTTCCTATTCCCAAAACTGAAGAGACCATTGAAAGGAAAGCGTTTTGCCACAATTGATGAAATAAAGTCAGAATCGAAAAACGAGCTGATGGCCATACCGAAAAGCGCATTTCAGAAGTGCTTCGAGGATTGGAAGAAGAGCTGGCATAAGTGCATTATATCTGAGGGGGATTACTTTGAAGGGGACAAAATGGATATTGATGAATAAATAAATACTTTTTCAAAAAATTCAAACTTCACCTTTTCTTTTGAACAGACCTCGTATCTTAACCGAACCTTCCAAAGTTTTTTTTTTTATTTTAGGTTAAAAATAAAATAAAATGAGAGATCTTCTGTTTTTAAATAAAATAATTTTTAATTATTTCTAGAGACTATAGTTTCGAAGGCATTGCCTTCATCATCAGTCTATCACAAATATTTCAAATTAGTTACAAATTAAGATTTATCATAGAAAATTTGAAAATATAATGTCTTTTTCTTCATGTTTCCTTTTGGGAGATTAGAATATTCAAATCTCCCAAGAGGAAACATGAAGAAAAAGACATTATATATTTTTCAAAATTTTCTATGTATAAATCTTAATTTGTAACTAATTTGAAATATTTGTGATAGACTGATGATGAAGGCAATGCCTTCGAAACTATAGTCTCTAGAAATAATTAAAAATTATTTTATTTAAAAAACAGAAGACTCTCTCATTTTATTTTATTTTTAACCTAAAATAAAAACAATTCTGTTACCATCGACAGTGAAATCTTTTATTCTTCCAAAGTTTGTTCGGGAATCCATTTTTTTTATCTAAATGAACCGAGATGATGAATAGAACCGAACCTATGAAAAGTTCTAAAAGTGGAAATGGCCAACGCCCACTGGCGCTCACTTGAGACAATTTGAGACATCACATTCCATAAACTCAATTTCAGTTCGAATTTGTAGTTTAAAATTTTATTTGTAGCTGCGGTGGCGTTAATACGTAAGTACCCAACGTACCACTGGCGAACCCTGTAAAAAGTTTTGTATATATCCTATTTATGTTTCTTGTATGTAATTTTAACTAATGACAAGTGTATCAAAATTTTTTTTATATAAATATTGACTAATTTCCGCTCTGAAAATGGCCATAACCAATGGCCGAAACGTTAGTGGGAATTGAGAAATAAATAAAAAGAAAAATTGAAGCTGCACGTCTCTTATTTTAAACCTAAATAAATTAATGAGAATTTATAAGTTTAATATATCAGACAAATAATTACAAAAATTCAATTTTAAAAAGCACTCAAATTTAAAAAATGCCACACCAAAATGTAGAGAATAAAAAGCCCTTCAAAATGATGTCTCACTCGACCCCCTTTCCATTTAAGATTTTTGGGGGGTGGCTCTGGGGGCAGGGGGCGAACTAATTAATACGTCAAAATTCTTCCTTCTCGAATACAAATTTGACGTGTCTCAACCATTTTGAAATAATTTGCCAGTTTTTTTTTTTTTTTTTATTCCAGTCTCTAGAGGTCATAGGGATAAAAGAGTTGGCGAAAGCGCTTGTTCGACTTTTGTCCAATTTGACAGCGAAGGGGTGCTGAGCGTTTGAAAACCGCGTGTTTCTCGTAAAGAGGACATTATGGGGGATAATTGATTGCAGCTTGACTGAACAGACACCGTAATAGTATCTGTAGCACAGGGAAAGGGCAGAAACGGTTCTTCGGTGAGCCAGGGAGTCGAGTGAGTTGGTTAGAGCCGGGTCTCCTATTAGTTTAATTTCTCGCTTCTGAATTGCTGCATCCAGTGTAGCAAGAGAATGCTTGGAGGCACCCCTCCACAGATGAGAGCCATATTCGAGACAGGGACGAATTTGAGCCTTATACAGTATAAGAAGTTGACTGGGAGTATAACAGCGTCTAGACCTAAATAGGAGACGAAGCTTGCGCACTGCAGCTTTAGCAGAGGTTGAGATATGGTCATTCCATGAAAGGTCAGACCCTAGAGTTACGCCTAGCATTGAAATTTTATCCCTGAATTCCAGTGAGTTTGAGTCGAATGATATGTTTGGGAGGTTTCTGTCGACGCGCCTTGAAATAAGGCAACACTGAGTTTTCACTGCATTGAAGTTAACTAAGTTTTGGGATCCCCACTTTTTATGTTTGGCAATGTCTGCACGATTTAGCGAAACTAGCTGTGGCTAGTTTTCAAATTGACACACTGTATATATACCAATATTGGCGAAACGTCGCAATTAATCGCCTGTTTTAACACTGTGTTTAATTGTTCCTTTTTTCCTCTGATTTGTCACATCTAATAGAGTAGAATGTTTGGAAAAATGTCCCGGTAGTGTGATTTATATATCCTGGCATCCTACACTGTGAGTAAATTATGTCCAAGAAATAGAAGGAAATCATTTAAAAATGCAAATAATTTAGATGTTAGTAATTAATAGGTTAATATGATTAATAAATATCAATACTTACGATAATAATAATAGTTGTTCAATTAAATATATTAATTAGATGTCAGATGACAGCGCGAGTTGGAGCAGCCATCTTGTTTAATTACCAACCTAAAATAGAATGGAAATAATTAAAATACGAGAGTTTATTTTATAATTTAAATGTATATTTATATAATATATATAAAGTCTTTAAGCTAATTATTATTATATTATATATACTCTTACTATTGGAAGGCAGAGATATTTTAGGGATTTATGTACTACTGTTTCACATATAATCAGAGGAAAATATAAATTATTGGATAAAAAATACTTGGTAAGTTTCACATTAAGATACATTGGTACCTTGAGATACGAATGTCCTAACATACGAATGTTTTGAGATACAACATGAAATATTCTAAAATTTATACCTCGACATACAACGAAAAATTTGAGTTACGATGTGCCTTATTTGATGATAGGTGTCTCATATTCTTTCGTAACATTTTAAAAAGAAGGCAGAAACAGACCTCTCTGGATCGTTACCTTATGAAGGTCACACGCATTGAAAGTCAGGAAAGTGAGGCCAAAAAGGCCTGACGTTAAAGTCATGATTAATAAACATTGTGTGTTATTAATATATTAATAAACAAATTAATAATCATTATGTGTATTAATACTCGTTTATCTATATACAAATTGTGTATATTATGTGTAATTTAACTGTGTTTTGGGTTAGTTTCATATCGCTAGAACGCATTAATATATATTACATTATTTTAAACGAGCTTTTCGTGCGTGCCTTCGGCACGCCCTCGAAGCTCGGCCCTCCAGGCTGGTGCCCTGGCGGGCAGCGTCTCGGTCAAAATTTTTTATTCCTCTTAAAAAACCACACTCCAAATGTATACCCATAAACTACCGAAAATACATCGTCTCTTTAAAAGTTTCGCCTCTTTAATTTTTGAGTGGCGGGGGGGGGGGGGGGGGGAATAATTATGAATATATTTAAATTTAAAATTTAAATTTCATTTTTCCTTTTCAAAACAAAAACAATGAAATGATTTATGAACTGCAAAAAATTCACAGGCTGAATCATGGAAATTATTCAAATTTACGCGGTTCAATTAATTTAATTAATTACAAAAAATATATTTAATGTTTCTTAATTTAAAATGAATCGGAGTCTTTCATTTCAAAATTACAATTATATTTCAAATTTGCCTGGTTAATGAAAATCAATTGGAGCTGTCAGTTTAAAATCGGAACTGACAATTATATTTCAAATTTGCCTCGTTAATTAATATATATTCAATGTTTTTTAATTTAAAATCTATTGGTGTTTTTTCATTTTCATTCGAGTTCAAATAAATACAATATTATCTCGACACAGTCTAAATAAAAAATTTATAGTTTTAGTAATAGAAATCATGGTATAAATATTAATGTTACATTGGTCTAGTGGTTAAAGCTGATGACCTTAGTTCAAGAGTTCGTAGGTTCGATTCTAGGCAAGAGGGAAATTTTTTTAGAGAAATTTCTCTTAGCGTTGTTACAAATTAATCTAGATAAATATATATAGTATGGGAAAAATTGCTTTGAGATACGATTTTTTGACATACGACGATGATCACAGAACGAATTAAATTCGTATGTCAAGGTACCACTGTATAAAAAAATAAAACGAATTTATTTTTGGAGAATCTCTAATCTCGATATATATATTTCGGGTGACTAAACTTCAGGAGAAACAGAGAGTAACTTTAATTTAATTAAGTAAATTTAATTTAAAAGTTTTTTGCATCGAAATTTTCTTTGGAGAGAGACGGACTGGTAGAACTCTTAAATGAAAGTAATGGAAGGCAGCCCAGGGATAGTGAGGATAGAAAAAATTAACACATATCTATCTACTGCTGACATTAGATAAATATGCCCATAGCAACTCAGCTGTATCTCTGTACTCAATAAAAATTGGACACATATGCTATATGGCATTTTTTATTGAAATTCGTCTATACTACCACCTCCTAAAATATTTACTATTCCTCCTGAAACACCCTGTACATGGACACTGGTGTATTTATAAATAAAATTTTGACCAGCCTTAGTTCTGAAAGGGAATGGAATAAGACCTATATTTAGTAACATTTTTTGCTTCAAATGATCCCCCCGATAATTGCTTAAAGTTATTATTATTACACTCTTTGTGGATCACCCTGTATAGAGAAATAGATTAAATATCACAAAATATTCTCAAATATGTCTATGAAAAATCTTTATATCGTTGACTTAGAATGTAAACCTGCTAATTCCATTTTTTATCAAATATGACATATTAATACAGTTCGAAAAAAAAGAGATGCAGCATCGTCCAATTAAAACTGCTACTTAAAATTAAAATCGTAAGTTGTAGAAAAAAAATGTGAAAAATATTTTTTTCCATAACAACAATATTAAATTTTTTTCATTTTAAGCTGAAATTTTTAATTTCCATTATTGAAGGATAGAATGAAAAATTTCTTTTCTTATAACGTATATTGCGATTCAGAGAGAGGTTTTTGTCTCGAGGGTGTGAGCTGACTGCCCGGATAGCATGTTAGTTCTCAGGTTCGACTCCTGGGGGGATGAATCCCTTTGATTTCGCAATTAAAGAATATTTCTACTAACATCCGAGAATTTGTCCTAAAAAATTAAATTCTTTCTTATTTTAAATAATATTAAAGTTTGTTTGTTTTTTCTCTGGCCTGTAAAATTTCCTTGTTGTGAGTTAGCAGGTTTACTCTCTAAGGCGACGATATACCGGGTGAGTTTTTTATCTTAAGACAGTCTTATAACTCAAAAATAGTGCATTATATGAAAAAAAAGTTTCAAATAAAAGTTTATTTATATCAAGGGGGAAACTAAACTAGGCTATTGTTTGTCGACCTAGAACAAGCTTTCAAGGGTATTTCGAGGTCAAGTTCTGTTTTTTAAATGAAACCCTATATTTTTTGTTACGTCTACTTAATCTATAAAAAAAAACTGAACAACTTTCATAAGAACTATTTTTTTATACCATATCAAATAAAAAATATTAAATCAATTATATCTCAGAAAAAATATATGATAATTATTTTTAACAATTATTTAACTTAATTATCAAATAATAATGATTTAATAATTAATTATTAAATAAATACTTTAATAATAATTAATAATTTAATAATGTTCTGAGAAATTCATTCCAGAGTGTATCGCAAAACTTCTGGATGGATTACAATTACAATTTCGATATTTTGGCCTGTTTCAGTTTCTTCGTAGCCTTTACATTTCCTGTTACAACACGATAAAATGAAACTTGGGAGGGTGTATTCCTATCAGGAAAACGCTCGGCATCCATTTCAATGGCAGCCCCATAACACTTCTTACACATTCACCATAAAATAAGATCATTTCAATTCTGTCTTCAACAAATAAATGCTCCATTTTTATATGCTAATACAATTTAACTATCTACTGGATTGACACGAAAAATAAACTTTTTTAATCTCCAGAATTTTAACTAGTTCTATTAAGTAGAAAAAAATCTCTTTAATCTGAGTTTAACGAAGTTTTAATATCATTATAAACACTTATTTTCATTGTTGTGACTTTTCGATTTAATAATTAATATTTGATAATTAAGTTAAATAATTATCATATATTTTTTCCTGAGATATAATTGATTTAATAATTTTTTTATTTGATGTCGTATAAAAAAATAGTCCTAATGAAAGTTCTTCCGTTTTTTGTAGATTAAGTAGACGTAACGAAAAATATAGGGTTCTATGCGGTGAATTTGGAAGAAGTGTTATGGGGCTGCAATTGAAATGGATGCCGAGCATTTTCCTGATAGGAATACACCCTCACAAGCTTCATTTTATCGTGTTGTAAATATGCTAAAAAAAAATAAAGAAATTGGAATTCATCCGGACGACTTGCGATACACTCTGGAATGTCACAGAACATAGTCGGAAAATTTTATTAAATTATTAATTATTATAAAATTATTTATTTGGCGGGGAGGCGGGGGGGGGGGGGGGGGGGGAGGAACAATTATCAATATATTTAATGTTTCTTAATTTAAAATGAATTGGAGTCTTTCATTTCAAAATTAGAATATATATATATTTCAAATTTGCCTGGTTAATGAAAATCGATTGGAGCCATCAGTTTAAATTATATTTTAAATTTGCCTCGTTAATTAATATATATTTAATGTTTCTTAATTTAAAATCTATTGGTGTTTTTTCATTTTCATTCGAGTTCAAATGAATACAATATTATCTAGACACAAAGTCTAAATCAAAAATATATAGTTTTAGTAAAAGAAATCAAGATATATATATTAATGTGACATTGGTTTCGATTCTAGGCAAGAGGGTAATTTTTTTAGAGAAATTTCTCTAAGCGTTGTTACAAATTAATCTAGATAAATATTATATAGTATTATTATTTAATAATTAAGTTGAATAATTGTTAAGAATAATTATTATTTGGATTTTTTTTGAGATCTAATTGATTTAATATTTGGTTTATTTGATGTCGTATAAAAAAATAGTTCCAATGAAAGTTGTTCAGTTTTTTTTGTAAATTTAGGCAATATAAAGAAAAATATAGGTTTCTATTTAAAAAACAGAAGTTGACCTTGAAATACCCTTGAAAGCTTGTTCTACATCGAACAACAATAGCGTAGTTTAGTTTCCCCCTTGATATAAATAAACTTTTATTTGAAACTTTTTGTCATTTAATGCACTGTTTTTGATAAAGATGAGTAAATAAATATTATATTTAATATTGATTTACTATGAGTTAAGGATACTAGGTCACTTATTTCATATTAATTAATGACCTAGTATCCTTAACTCATAGTAAATCAATATTAAATATAATATTTATTTACTCTTATCTTTATTGAAGATGTTTCACCTTGCACCAACACCACAATCTCTTCTAATCACTTTTTTTGAGTTATAAACCTGTCTCAAAAAAAACTCACCCGGTATATTACAAGAAATAATTTTAAGTTAGTTTTAAGAGGTTCAAAAAACAAATTATCACCTTCAGTTTGTTGCCGTCCGCCGATTTGTCATTCGCATTGCTGTCAGAAGTCTCAATTGATGATCTACTATATTCAAAGTGAATATCGAACAAAAATTGGCAAAACAAATTATTAGAATAGATTAAATTAATGTTAAGCTATATATTTTTAGACAAAAAATTTACTCACAATGGATACTGATCAATGAGGACAGAAAAAAATTTCCCTATAGTCCCAATCTCGTGACGAGAAGTATGTCTCCAGATAAATTCATTTAAATAGGTTGAGAATAGCGCTCCAGGGGTCCCACATAGTTTGTTTAATTTCTTTCTTGCAGCGATCCATAACTGCAATGCTAGTTGGGTGGAAAAAGTAGGATCCTCCCAGTATTCATGATATTCGTAAATTCCACCTCGAATCTTGTTAATGTAGTCATAGTCAACTTTATCTTTAGATATAATTATGGTACCCGGGAGAATATATCTAAGCAAAAAAATATATCAAGTTTATAGCAACACATACTTAGATATAAATTATATATATCAGTGGCGGGCGGTGATATTTCAACCAGGGGATGCAGTCCAAAAAAAGAACCCTTCATTTTTTTAAATTATATTTTATTCTTCGACCCTTTTAGCAAATTTCACCGAATACGGCGTCATGGAATTTTTCGTTATTTTTTAAATTTAATATGACACGGTATGAAAATACAGTAGTCTAAATTGTTTGAAATTTTAGGGATGTGTTGCATCCACAGACCGCACGCCACTGATATTTTAGTATATGTAGAATAAAAAAACACTCAAGGGAGTTCTTAATTTTATCATAGGGGGGGGGGGGGGGGGGGCGTAGCTCAAGAATTTATAAAAAATAAAGTTTTTTTTTTAATTCCCATTTATTGTCGTTTCATCAAACTTATTTTGTAGCGGATTAAATTTCCTTCAAAATCAACTAGAGTGGGGGCCACATTTACAATCTGCTTTTGTTTAAAATCATACTAGCTAATTTTGCCTTTTCATATGAGAACTAATTAAATGATTCGCCATTTAAATATTGGGCTATCAAGAAAAAACAGCTATTAAATCATTTTGACATTATATTATGTTTTTGTCGACAGAAAAAAAAACATTGCCGCAATATAGCCTTCGATCAAGTCTGGCACAAAAATCTTCTTGCCAAATTACCTGCATTTGGCCTCCCCCCGAGCCTTCTGCAAGTTGCTTGAGAGCTTTCTCTCAAACTGCTCTATTAAAGTCGAGGTTGACGGAATATCATCCTCGTCCTTTAATACTAATGCTGGAGTTTCTCAGAGCTCAGTCATTTCTCCCACGCTCTTTATTATCTATATTAATGACCTATTAAATCTGCCCTCCAATCCAATACATTGTTACGCTGACGATAGCACCCTCCACAACGCTCAATCCTTACTAGACGATCGCGCAAACATAGCCTCCTCAATAAATTCAGACTTAAGCATGCTAAAAAAATGGGGATCTCACAACTTGGTAAACTTTAATGCTGGTAAAACACAATGCTGCCTAATTTCTAGGCGCGCAGATAGGAACCTTCCGGACATTTCCTTTGATTCGAGCTCATTGGAATTTCGTAATAAAATATCATTGTTAGGTGTCTCCTTAGGTTCTGACCTCTCTTGGAATGACCATATTATCTCAGTAGCAAAAGCTGCAGCATGTAAGCTTGGCTTTCTTTTCCGAACCAAACGATTTTTCACCCCCACTCAACTCCTTATATTATACAAGGCTCAAATTCGCCCCTGTCTTGAATATTGCTCGCATTTGTGGAGAGGGGCCCCCAAGTATTCTCTTGAATACCCTAGACGCAATTCAGAGGCGAGCTATCAGACTGATAGGCGATCCTACATTAACTGACACTCTCGACTCCCTAGCCCATCGTAGATCTGTCTCCGCCCTTTCCCTTTTTTATAGATATTACCATGGCTTTTGTTCTGACGAAATTAAATCGATAATCCCACCAAAGGCTTCATTTGCGCGAAATACACGATTTTCTAAAACTCAACACCCCTACGCGCTTAAACTGGATACTAATCGAACAAACGCATTCGCCAATTCATTTATCCCCATGACATCTAGAGACTGGAACTCTCTTCCCCCGACCGTCTTTCCAGCAACTTATGACCTTCAATCTTTCAAGACCAGCATCCACAGATACCTTCGACTTCTACCCAATCACTAAATCTCCCCTTATCTTCACGTTACAAGGGTCCACCACGGACTACAGAGGTTGTACCTTCTTGGTGCAACTTCTTCTTGTATCAGTATCTTTATAAAAAAAAAAAAAAAAAATACCTAGTTAGCAAACAAAGTAAGTATGTATTATCAGAAAATAAGTACATATTTGGTCAGCTTGATATGTATGTGTTTGCAATATAAATAGTCATAATAGAAAATAATTATGTACTTGATCAGCAAGATTATATAATTGGTTAGCAAGAAAATAATATCTATTTACAAGCTATAATGGTTCACTACTTTTCTTATTCTTTCTGGCCACTAGTAGCGACTCAATTCCCTATATTTGCTGACAGAAAACATTTTGGAGCTGACCATTTAAATCATAGCCTTTTCAAATTAGTCACCTTACATTGTTTCAATAGGAAAAATAAGCTGACGCGTTCTGATGTGGCCATCCACTTGACTTTTCCATACAACCTGGCCCTTCACTTATATTTAATATTTAATAAAATTATTTATAATCATGTAGGGGAGGGGGTTAGTTTTTGCATTTTTAGACTCCTGGGGGGGCACACTGATTATGTATACAAAATTTGGTTGAGTTTGGTAAAAGAGCCTATATTTTCATTTTTTGATCCTACACCCCCCTCATTTGAGCGGTTAGTTTTTGCATTTTTAGACTTCTGGGGTCCCACTGATTATGTATACAAAATTTGGTTGAGTTTGCTCAAATGGCCTAGATTTTTAATTTTTAACCCCCCTTAATTTTGGGTCGATATGCACCAAAATCTAATCAGCTCTTAATCTCAATGGACCAAAACTACGTGTGAAATTTGGTTTCGATATTCCTACTAGTTTTTGACCTAGCTCGTCCAAAAAAATTTGGTAACGCACAGACTAACGGACAACCAGACAGAATAACTAACAGACATTTTGACAAAACAATTATTATCTCAAAAAATACAATTTTTTCGATGTTCACTTATTAGAGCTTTTTTGTAGACCGAAATGCCATGGTTTCGCTCAATTTTTTTAATAGAAATAGTTTCAACCGTTTTTGAGATATTTCGAAAAAAAGAAGGAAAAAAACACTTTTTTCATGCACGATTACAATACTTGACCATACCATGTATGGTAAAGTAAAAATAATAAAAATCGCTCTGCTTAACAAGTATCACAAGTTCTGTGATGTCTATTTTGTTTAATCTTGATTGAAACACTTGAACTTATTTGAAAGTGGAAACTTGGTAGTATGATTTCAAAAAAGTGTGTGTGTGTGCTGGTGGGGGAGTGTAAATGAAAGTCGTGTGCAGGAAATTTAATCCCCTGCGATGTGAGCTCGTATTTCGAGGATATCTACTACAAATTATATAGATGAAAATTAAACATTGGCTTAACTACATGAGGGGGGTGGGGGTGGGGTGGCAGCCCCCTATAAAATATATTAAAAATTATAAATAAATAAAACACATAAAAGTAAAATAATGTACCTAAATAATACGGGCATGGCACCTAGCTAGACATTAGTTCATGGGAATGAAACCCTTTGTCCTAAGATTTTTAATTGAAAAGTTTTTGTTTTGCCGAGAGTAGCAGAGTTGTTGATTCACTATACAATAATATATATACAGCATGCGCGGATCCAGGGGAGGCGTCTCCCCCCCCCCCCGCTTGGACAATTCGATTGCGACACACTTTCGAGATAAAAAGTAGATCTTATATACATCGGACACCCCTGAACTATATAGTTCAATTGAACTAGTTCCATATAATGAACGAACTATAAAAGAACGATTTTTCCCATCTCTATTAAAAATGTTGAAAAAGGAAATGAATTTAAAAATATAATGCTCTTTTTATTTAGTTATGAGATATGATCCATTTTCATTAAGGGGGGGGTAAAGCTCAGTAGCTGCCCCCCCCAAATCAGATATATCATCTCGATATATATGTGTGTATGTTTATTTGCATCAAGCAGAGGACAACCTCTTTGTTTCTCTTTGCTAAGATTTTTAGTTTAAAACTTTTAATCCCCCCCCCCCTTTTCTGGAGTAGTGATCTTTGATTGTTTTGGAAAAAGACTTAGAAAATGGAATATCTTGAAAGTGAATGCAATACTTTAATTTTCATGATACGTATAAGAGAAAAAAAAACGGAACAATGAGTTGGGTTATTTACACGGAAATTAAATTTGTTAAAGGATTAGCATTCAGTATTGGTAAATTCACTTTACTCTAATGTTTTTATGGAAGGTTATTTTTTTATTTATTATTATTATTTTTTTTTTTTGGGGGGGGGCCCAAGTTTTTAGGAAACTTTTTTGTGCAGGGGAGCAGCGAAGGCACAGCCGCCAGTTGCTAGTTTTATATGAAATATAAATTAAAAATTTAAATAAAAGTATTTATTTAATAATTGGTTTATTTTTCGCAGTATTAATAAATTATTTTAATAGTTGGATTGCAAATATTTCGGCGAAAAACCACCTGCTCGCCACTGTATCAATTTTATCAGTCCAAACAAATAAGGGAAGACTGATAGAGAACATATTAAGTAACAATATTCCGAAATTTACAAGATAAGCCAATTATTAAACAAGTCCTTCAATTAAATTTCAACATCTAGTACAGCGATTCTTAACGGGGGGGGGGCCTCTAAAATATTAGAAGTTTTTATATCTTTAGAAATAAAATAAAAAAGTGGCTACATTTTTTGCATATTTAAAAGCCCACTCCCTTTTCCAGTCATTTATTAAACAGAATATTGATATATAGATAATTAAAGAACCGATAATCAAGCCAGCATTCTAAACGTTTTATAAAGTTAAACAAAAGACAAGAAGAGTCGTGTGAGAGCTTTGCAAACCTCAAACAAAAAGACGCGAGACTTTTAAACACTACTTACTCTAGAGTAAAGTACTTTAAAATATAATTTTACTAAAAACTTTATTTAACCTTTTTTGTGGTCCCCAAGGTACTTAATTAGGATATTAAATTTCATCAAAATTGGTTAAGTCATTTTCAAGATATTTAGAAAAAACTAAAAAAGTACTGAAATAAAGTACTAATGTTTGTGGGCCGATATGTACCAAAAACTAATCAGCGCTTCATTTTGTTAAACTAATGCTAGGTTTTCAATTTCATTTCAATCGGTGCAACGGTGTGGAAAAAATCGTGGGCCAAAAAAGCGATAACATACATCCATCCACATACATACATCCATCCATCCGCACGCACTAAATGAAAAAATCGCACTTTTTGGCCTCTCGACGAGACCCCATGTAATTTTTGGCAAAACCGTCACGTGCTAAAATTCAACCTAATTGAATACTACAATTTGTGACTTTAATTGGAGTCCATGGGTTCCGTAGTCTTTACCTGAGGACCCTTTGAAGCCACGCTTGCCCCGAGAGCGATTACAATACTTTACCCATGCTTTGCATTGGATAAAGTAAAAATCGCACTTTTTGGCCTCTCGACGAGACCCTATGTAATTTTTGGCAAAACCGTCACGTGCTAAAAATTCAACCTAATTGAATACTACAATTTGTGACTTTAATTGAGTCCATGGGTTCCGTAGTCTTTACCTGAGGACCCTTTGAAGCCACGTTTGCCCCGAGAGCGATTACAATACTTTACCCATGCTTTGCATTGGATAAAGTAAAAAAATATGTTAATAGTTTTTATAAGTGATACATATGTAAGTGACAGATGAATTTAATGACATCTCAATATTCTTGAACATGGTTAAACCATTGTACTGTAATGTGATTAAACTAAATGAAAACGTTGAGTGCATAGGTAAATTTGACCCAAAAAACAGACAGACAAAATTTACAAGTTGAATAAAGCACTAATTTTTATACTATGGCAAATATATTTTCATTTGCAAATATACCAATATTTTTTCAAGAAATGTGTTAATACTGACAATCTGATAAAGTTATTGGATAAAAATTGGCTTGTGTAGGCTCACATTAAGATATAAAAGTACAGAAACGGATTTTGTTTTTGGAGACTTTAATCTCGATATATATATATTCCAGAAAGTTTCTGTTGCTCTTGAAGATGGGTTAGCCAGTTCGAAACACATACATAGAGATTAAAGTCTCTCCAAAAATAAATCCGTTTTATTTTTTATATCTTAATGATGTACCTACCAAGTAATTTTTGTCTAAAAATGTTTCACTAAGTACCAACACCAAATTCCTTAAAAAACAATCTTATAAAGAATTTTTTTATTCATTAAAAAAAAACGTTAAAAAATATACATATATAAAATGAAGCTGCTTTTTTTATTTATTTATAGAATTATTGTTACATTTGAGAGTTTTTTTTGTACGAGTAAATTAATAACCTAATAGTGGGGGGGGGGGGGGCTACTGGCCGCGAAAATATTTTAGTATTTTAAGGGGCCGCGACTAATAAAAGGTTAAGAACCAATGATCTAGTACACACCAAGCCCGATAAATTATGTATATTGAAAATAAATTATTCTTACTTTTCAATATTTAGACTTATAATTTTAGAAGTTGTATCATCCACTTCTACAATAAATGATTTGCATGATCCTCTTTCTATTCCTCCAAAAATCCAATGGCAATGGTCCTTCTTGTCTTTTCCATCAATACATTTACAGTGAAAATGCTCCTCTTCAAAGTTTTGTTTTTCACGAAAAAATTTTCGTTGGAAAATTTCGACAACTTTGCTAGTGAGATCTTCTTCATTTAATCCACCCACTAAAGGTGGATGGTCTCGCAGGTATCGATCTAATGCATCATTACAATTTTTGAACCACTCTTCCTGTGATCCAGAAGGAAAATTCATAAGTATTTTGCATTCATACTCCATCACCCAACCGTAGATAATTACGAGAATTTCATATATAGATAGAGTACTTCCGCTGAAAAATGAATCCTTGCGAATACTGGCGATATAATTGCACTGGTTACACTCCCAATGATAACCGTCGAAACTTTTATGCCATTTTTTATAAGACATGGGTAGTTGGCAATTTTCACACTTGAGGGTGTTATGAAGTAAACGCCTCTTTACTGCCGAGGAAATAGTATCTGGATTTTCCGGAAACCGAAACAAAGCCTCCAAGTTTAATTTTTCTTGAATGATCTGTTTCACGGCCATTATCTCCTGAGGTTCAATTATTGAATTTCTATTTTCAGACATAATTAGTTCAATCTAAAAACACACGAAACACAAAATTCGATTAGCAGTAATATTTTTATATATAAATTTAATAAAATTATAGTAATAAAAAAAAATCCTGTTTCTATTACTGGGTGTTACAATTGTGAACATAATTGCAAACTTAGTTATTATTGGAGCTACAAAGACGGTTAAATAGACAAAGTATTATAAAAGGAATTTTATAAGAAGCTATTGCAGAAGAGAAAACATTTTTAAGGTAGTTGTTTCACTATATGAGTTTTCTTACGATTTTTTGAAATTTAGACAGATTATTACGAGGAGGAGTTGAAAAATAAGTTTCCCCTGTCGACTGTGGTCAGAGTTGTGTATGAAAGTCAAAAAATAGAATGAGACATCAAAGATATGACATACCTTTATTTTATTATTCTCGTACGAGTACGTTGAGACATTTGTCATATCGCTTGATAAGCTTCAAAAAGTCCTCCAAGAAAAATTCAGGGCTTTGCATATGGAAGAAGCGTTGAACGGCTATGGGCGAAAGGCGACACAGCAGGAAAACGCGCAAGTCACCGATACACCATTGGGTAGAGGTCGCTGCAAATCAAGCAGATGGCGCTGTTGCAGTGCCTGCACAAAGCGGAGACCAGCCTCTCATTTGAGCCCCGGTAGGTATGGAGAGAAGGTGCGTTTTGAATTCGTGGTCAAAGGAGGAAGTGAGAGCGGTTATCCGCTATGAATTGGCACGTGGAGTATCAGGAACAGAAATTCATAACCGCCTCGTGGAAGTCTATGGGTATGGTAAGTCTATGGAAGTCTATTCGGAAAAAGCGGCCTGGCCTTCTCACATCTGGCGTTCTGCTGTTGGATGACAATGCCAGACCACATTCGGCGAGGGCAACGCAAAACCATATTGCAACTCTTGGTTGGGAGCGCCTACACCATCCGCCATACAGTCCTGATCTCGCACCAAGCGACTTCCATCTGTTTCCGGCTTTGAAGACAAATCTCGGGGAAGGCGCTTTGGAAGCAATACGGAAGTGAAACAAGCCGTTCAACGCTTCTTCCGTATGCAAAGCCCTGATTTTTCCTGGAGGGCTTTTTGAAGCTTATTAAGCGATATGACAAATGTCTCAATGTACTTGGTACCTATGTGGAAAAATAAAGGTTTGTTATATCTTTAATGTCTCATTCTATTTTTTGACTTTCATACACAACTCTGACCACAGTCGACAGGGGAAACTTATTTTTCAACTCCTCCTCGTATTTAAATACTTCTGCATCGATTGGGGGCAAAACGAAATTTATCAACAATATAAACTGCTGGACAAAAGTATTGCATAAAATTTAAAAATGTAATAAAATGTTGTAATTTGAATTATAAAAACAATTTTTCATTTTAAATTATATATTTATTTTATATTTACTTATTATCGTCGCAAATGAACTCTGACTAAAGGAGAAATAAGAGACTAAACATTAAACGAATTAAATTAAACAACTTCTTAATAAAACACTCATTATTCAGTTCTTCCCAATCAATGTTTTTAGTGTAATTTTCCTGCCCTACACATTTAGTTTTTTAAGTTCTATTTTATTTTTATACTTTTAAAAATTAACATGCCCCGTAAGGGTAATTATTCTGAAGAAACTGCTATTCGAGTGGTAACATTACGCGAGGAAGGTTTAAATCAAACAACGATTGCTCAGAGGCTAGGAATGAATCAATCCACTGTCTCCAGAATTTTAGCACGTCACAGGGAGACTGGTAGCTACTCCCGACGCCCAGTAATGGGTCGCCCTAGAAGTACAAACCGAACAGATGAGAGATTTCTTCAGCTAAATGTCCTACGAAACAGGTCTCTCAATTACGACATTCTATCGCTGTCGTTCGTGATGTCCATATTTCAAGTAGGACAGCTAGAAGAAGGTTGAATGAAGCAAATTTGGCTTCCAGGAGACATTGAGTAGAAAACAGATAATTTAGTGTTGAGGGGGTGGTTAGAATCTAGCTAGAATATATTTTTTAACAACCTTTAACTTTTCAATTGGACATATTTTGTTTGCCTTGTATTCCTAGGTGTTTTATATATTACATGATTTATTTTACTTCAAATTTGTCAGGGTTATATTTTAAGTTACGTACTCTATATATATCTAAATCAGTGGCGTAGCTACCTAGGGGCTAGGCGGGGCAGTGCCCAAGGGCCCTCGAATCATTACCAGAAAATCTCGATAGAACTGAACTTTTGAAAATTTCTCCCATTTTCAAAATAAATATGACAGGTTGCAACCCGACTTTTATCATGGCAACTCAGTTGAGAGAAATTCGAAAGTTATACCTAGGGAATTCCCCTAAATTCTTTCTGTGGGTTGGCAGTGTTGTCAATTTGACGGATAGCGATATGTGCGTTTTATTATTCATCGATGTGCATTTTATTGTGAATTCGAGTCAAGATTTTTTTTCGAGAACGGTTAAAAAATTAATGCTGTATCAGGAGTAAGTAAGCTAATGTCAATAAACTTTTTAGTACTGGTCAATATAGTGGTTCAATTTTATTTTATTTTAGTACCACTCATATCGATGTCCGTTACGTCAATAAATCATGTCAAATCTATAGATTTCGGCTACTCATTGTATAACGCGAAATATCGTGAACAAAATGCAGGTCACCTGCAGTAGGTGCATTAATTCAGGCCCGCGCGCAGGAGATCGTTCTTGGTCTCCACCGGTAAATGTGGTAACACTAGCGGCGATAAAATGTTTGCCGGGGATTCCCCAATGACGTCTTGTAGCGTATCATTACGTTTCTCCTTCCTTTTACTTTTAACATCATCAGTGAACAGTGAGTACCTACTCGAGCACAATCTAATATAAATATTGCATAAATAAATTAGAAAACTAAAATTATGGACAAAAAGAAGAAACCCAGTGGTGCATTTAAACGCAAACAACGCCAAGAAAGAGAAGATAGTAAACAAAAATTGCCCAAAATTTTTAGTCAGCCTTCTGCAAGTACTTCTGGACAAAATATTTCTATTGATAGTGACTCGAATAATGTGGTAACTGCAGTGTTGGTTGAGAAGCCTACTGAAGAAGATTCGACAATTATTGCAGTTGGATATACCTCCGCCGCCGATCATGTGAACGTGGATGATGTTTGCATGGCACACATAAGAACGGAGGATTTGGAGGAACCACAGACCTTTACATTTTTCGAAAATGTGTACGATAAATCTTCTTATGACTTGGGAAACTTCACGAACAAAATATTAAGTGATAACGAAAAACGTCAAATTCTTGGTATGGGGCCTTTACAGCCTTCAGGACCTTTTCCAACAGATATCAACCAGAACAATAGGTGTTTTCAAAACCGTACTACGTTTCAAGTTCTAAATATGGACGAGTTCAGGACCGGCGCTACCGGGGGTGCAACCCGTGCGGCTGCACAGGGCGGCAGAAAGGCAAGGTGGGCGGGGGTCGCAGCGGTTAAATGTGATTGTGAAGTTCAATAGTTTCCTGGTTGAAGCTAAAACTGTTGCTGAAACGATTGGAGCTGAAACAGAACTTCAACATGATTTTACATGTGCCCGTCCGAGACGACCAATACCAAAGAAACAGTTTGACGAACCAGATGAAGTACAAGTAGTTTTACTTGACCCAAAGAGTGAATTTAAAGTTAATTTTTATTTCTTTACTCTTGACCAAACAATAATATCACTCGAAGAACGTTTTGAGCTGATCAAACAACACAGTAATTATTTTGAATTTTGATAATGAAAAACGTCAAATTCTTGATAAGGGGACTTTACAGCAGAAAAAGAACTGATGATAAAGTAGCTTAGCATTTTTAAAGTATTTGTATATTTAATATTTTTAATTGATAAAACCTAACCAGTTTAGATAGCAGTGGGGCCCCATTTTTTGATTTGCCCCAGGGCCCTTGGTTACCTAGCTACGCCACTGATCTTAATAAGTAAACTTTCGTAATCTGCTCTATGAGGCGAATAAATAATAAGACAGATGATTATGAATATATAGAAATCAAGATTTATGTGATATGATTAAATTTGTTGGTTAATAAGCATTTAATTGTCAAAGTCAGGGTTTTTAGAAATTGTAAAGAAAAATATATATTATTATATTTAATTTACCAGTACTTACTCAAAAAATAAAAATAGCTTGAATAATACTAATATCACAATTTATCTTTAAAATTAAAATGAATTTTGACTTGTTGATAAAACAATTTTGATAGAAATGGAGGTAAACATGGGAGACGTTGACGCCACCTAGCGACATTTATACAAATCATTCATCAAATTTAAAATTCAAATTTATTTAAGACTAGCTTCAAGGCCGCCTTTGGCTGGCCTTGCAGGGGGCTTCGCCCCCTGGACCCCCACGTGGCTGCTTTATTAATGTTTTATTAGTAACAGAGAATAAATATAATTGTTTTATTATAAAGTCTTAAATAGATATAATTTGAGATTCTATTTAACTGTAATATACACTCATAACAAATAAGATGAAACAAATATTTAAAATGTATTAAAAATCCACTTGTTATCATTAAGGGGAAAATAAAAAAAGTTATATTATATGTAGGTATTATTATAGATAAGAAGACTTGAAAATTACAATTATTATTCATTTTGCTAGACACAAAAGTATATACAATCTATTTATAAAAAATTCTCTTATTCTCAAGCTTGAGTTGTTTATCACAAAAGAATTTAGTCTTTTTGATTTTAAGTCGATTCTTCCACGTTATCAGTAGAGGTTGTCATTAATAGTCAAAACATCAAAAATGGAATGCAATAAGGTTATTCCTCTAGTATTAGATAAGAATCGATCGTTATTTTTGATTTTAAGTCGATTCCTCCATGTCTCCAGCAATGGTTACCAATAATAATCGAAACGTCAAATACCTAATGTAGAATTGTTATTCCTCAAGTATTACATTAATTCAAAAATAATTCTCATTTAAGAGTCGAGGAATAACCATTCCACATTGGATTTTTGACATTTCGGTTATTATTGTAACCATTGCTGAAGACATAGAGGAATCGACTTAAAATCAAAAATAGCCATCGATTCTCATCTAATACTTGAGGAATAACAATTCTACATTAAGTTTTTGACGTTTCGATTATTATTGGTAACCATTGCTGAAGACATGGAGGAATCGACTTAAAATCTAAAATAACGATCGATTCTTATCTAATACTAGAGGAATAACCTTATTGCATTCCATTTTTGATGTTTTGACTATTAATGGAAACCTCTACTGAAAATGTAGAAGAATCGACTTAAAATCAAAAATAGCAATCGATTCTTATCTAATACTTGAGGAATAACAATTCTACATTAAGTTTTTGACGTTTCGATTATTATTGGTAACCATTGCTGAAGACATGGAGGAATCGACTTAAAATCAAAAATAACGATCGATTCTTATCTAATACTAGAGGAATAACCTTATTGCATTCCATTTTTGATGTTTTGACTATTAATGGAAACCTCTACTGAAAACGTAGAAGAATCGACTTAAAATCAAAAGACTAAATTCTTTTATGGCAAACAACTCAAGCTTGAGTTGTTTACCAAAAAGAATTTAGTCTTTTTGATTTTAAGTCGATTCTTCCACGTTTTCAATAGAGGTTGCCATTAATAGTCAAAACATCAAAAATGGAATGCAATAAGGTTATTCCTCTAGTATTAGATAAGAATCGATCGTTATTTTTGATTTTAAGTCGATTCCTCCATGTCTTCAGCAATGGTTACCAATAATAATCGAAAGGTCAAAAATCTAATGTAGAATTGTTATCCCTCAAGTATTAGATAAGAATCGATTGCTATTTTTGATTTTTAAGTCGATTCCTCCTCCTCCATGTCTTCAGCAATGGCTACCAACAAAAACCGAAACGTCAAAAATCTAATGTAGAATGGTTATTCCTCGACTGTTAAATGAGAATCGATCATTATTTTTGAATTAAAGTCAACATGAACTGCAAATTGCAAGTGATTAATAATAAAGAAATAAACATATTAATATTTCAAATCAATTTGGATAAAGTTTAGCAACGATCCGTTGCAGTTTATTTTTTAATTTTTGTTTTTAAATGTACTTTAAAAAAAAATAGATAGTTTTTTAAATCTTTGTTGCATTATTAAATTCTTCTTCAACGATAATGTGGTTAGAACTCTATTATCTATGCTGTTAAGAATGAATGACATTCAAAAATCTGCCAAACAGGGTTGCCAACACATGTTTAGTTTGCTAGTTTAGTTCTTTTATTGTTTGGCAAGCTATGTTGGTAACGGGAATTTTTTTTTAGTTTTTCCTGAATTTTCTAATTTTCCGGGCAACTTTTCTAATTTTTTTTTACTTATTAACCTGAATTGGACTATTACGAACATTAAAAAAAAAATTAGCCAAATCGGTCCAGGCATTTGAGAGATCTGCCCTTACAAAGAAAAAGAAATTCATTTTTATTATATAGATTTTTTTATATATGTTACGGCTAATATGCAAATTTGGATAGTTTATAAACTAGCTGGATAGTTTATTATTGGCTATTTTGATAGAAAACGCAATTTCCACTAAAATAGCAGCTAGTTTGCAAACTAACCAAGAGTCTTGGCTAATTTACTTGAAATTATTGAGAAAACCAAAATAGCGGGTTAGTTTATAAACTATCCAATGCAGCCTGGCTAATATGAAAATCATAATTTTTAGTAACACAAAATAGCCAAACCTTTGGCTAGTTTATAAACTAACCAACCAATTTTCTGGTTAATTTACAAATAAAGTTAGGTTATAAATATGAAATGTTATTGTTTTTCTTTTTGTTGGATATTTACAATGAGGTTTACATTATTTACCTGAAATGTGAAACTCGAAATTTCAGGTCCTTTATATAGTTTTAACAATGATGTTTAATATAAGTGAATTTATATAATATCTGGTTATTAAATATTGTATATTAACAATGTGTTTGAATTGAGCGTTTTAAATTGACTCTCTACTGCTTGATGTCTCAATCTATTATGTCGCTCGTTTGTCCTTGTCTTCCCCCTCCACTCGTCTTCGTGTGTGGGTGTTTCGAACTTACATCTCCCCCCCCCGCGGAGGAATTTTGAGAGAAGGGTATCAGTTTATTGACATGGAAAAGTGTGTGATTTCTTCCTTTTTTTGTGTAATTTACTTTGTATATAGAGTTTGAAACTCTTTGTAGTATTTTAAATGGGCCTTTTCTTATCTTGTCTAATTTTTTTCTATTTAATTTGCTCCCTGTATCTACATACACTAAGTCGTTTTTCTTGAATTCATATTTTTTTTTATTTTTATCTAGTCTTGTTTTATTTTGTATGAAATTTTTATTTGAGTTCTCTAATGCTTTTTTTCTGTCTTCTTCAAGATTTCTTACTGATATAAATTCCTCTGGTACTATACTTGTATCCTTGCCGTACAATAAGTACATTGGTGAGAATCCTGTGACACTATGTATTGTTTTGTTGTATTCTTCTATGCTTTCTTTTGCCAGTTTAGGCCAGGATCTTTTTTTATCCGTATTTGCTTTGCATCTGATTCTGTTTGAGATCGACTGGTTAACCCTCTCAATTAGACCATTCGATTCAGGGCAATCAGTGCATGTAAATATTTGTTCTATATTTTTCTCTTTTAAATATTTTTTAATTCTGTGAGGTTATGCCTGCGTACTGATCTCCTAGTATTATTTTGATGTTATTATCTTTTGTGATGGGATCAATTAGTTTTATAAATTCTTTTTGCTGTTTGACCTATGGATGTTGTGAAGAATACAAATCACGTAGGAAATGATGTTTTGATTTCTTCGAGA
>JALMQS010000502.1:4171-89344 GCA_024734495.1 Forficula auricularia | reverse complement strand
TTGTACTTCGTTCGAACTTTTTTTCGTGCGCTTCGTTCAGTTGCTCTATTGCTTCATAAGACCTGGAATTTGCAATGAGACGAAGAGCTAGGTCAAAAACTAGTTTGAATATCGAAACCAAATTTCACACATAGTTTATGTCCATTGAGATTAAGAGCTGATTAGATTTTGGTGCATATCGACCCAAAATTAAGGGGGGTGGAGGGTGGGGGGTTACAAATTAAAAATCTAGGCCGTTTGAGCAAACTCAACCAAATTTTGTATACATAATCAGTGGACCCCCAGAAGTCTAAAAATGCAAAAACTAACCCCTTTTCCCTATGATTATAAATAATTTTAGGGGCCAGGTTGTATGGTAAAGTCAAGTGGATGGCCACATCAGAACACGTCAGCTTATTTTTACTTGCATAAGTCCAGGTAGACAGGGTATCAACAGGTAACTTCTCTATATGAAAATGTAGATAATTTTATTGTGATTTAATTAATTTTTTTTTTATTTATTTTTATTTTATTTAATTTTTTATCAAAAATAGCAATGCAAGGAAATTGGATGTCGACCCTATCAAGTATTGTTTATTATTACATTATATTATAAAAATATTAATTTAATCAGGAAACTCGATAAGTGAAGGTTGGGATCTTGTACTATAAAAGTATTGAATTCGCAGACCATATATTAGCTATGAAAACCTCGGCATGATGTTTGTTTAAATTCCATATTAAATTAATAATCATATTTATTGACTCATCGGAATTATAAAGCCTTCTATTTCTCCAACAGATTGTATTGATTATTAAAATAAATTTTGATCATTCGAAAGGTTAATAAAATGATGATTTTTAATAAAAATAGAGTCGTTAAGTAAAAGGTGTGTTGTGTACCTACTAGTTTATTTATATGTAAAATGCACAGGGTTTTTAAGTCTACTGGCAAAAAACAGCAAATAAGCTTCCAAACCACAAACCCCGAATTAGTTTGATAGGGTAAAATATAGTATGGTGACAGATATGGCCTTATAACTCAACCCGATTATTCAATTTAGCGGAATTTCTCCTATGGTAATAATTTTACTTTGCCATAAATAGTAAAGAGGTAACTTTCGGTGAACCGCCAATAGCTTGCATACTCCTAGACGATATTAATCTTAAATTTCAAATTTCATTTCCATGTAAATTACTTTTGATGAGCTCCTATGAATATTAATCCCATAAAAGAAAATATAGGAAATTAAAAAATTAAATCTTTGAACATAAACCAAAATTATTTAAAGTAAAGGGGTAGGTACTTTTCTTGTTAATTAAAGTTGTTATTTTGCCGAGAGTAGCAGAGTTGTTGATTAATGAAAGAGACACAAAGAGGTTGTCCTCTGCTTGATGCAAATAAACATACACACATATATCATATCGAAGGAGATTAATAAAAGAGTGTAAAATTCTGCTGGAATTATAAATTTTATTTATTTTATAACGAGACTATAGTTTCGAGGGCTTTGACCTCTTTCATCAGTCTATTACAATTGATTCACAGGAATTAATTTATTATTCATAAATTAATTTCTATGAATCAATTGTAATAGACTGATGAGGGGGCAAAGCCCTCGAAACTATAGTCTCGTTATAAATAAATAAAATTTATAATTCAGCAGAAGACACACTCTTTTATTGTCTCCTTCAATATATAAAAATTCTGCTACTCTCGGCACAAAAACTTTCAATTTAATATACCATATCGATATTATATCGTAATCGGATATCGAAATATCGATATATCAAGTTATGTATGTGTATATATATATTAGTCTTTTTAATTATAAATATTATTTTTCATGGGATCAGTATCGTTTGGATATTGAATATTTTTTCCTCGTTTCTCAGCTTGTGATACAGATAGAATTAAAATTAAAATAATATTTATAATAATAAAAAGGACTGATGATGAGGGCCAAGCCTTCGAAACTATAGTCTCAAACAAATAAATAATATATATACACATATATAATTTCGATATAAGGTGTGTACTTTTCTTCTTAACAATTTTAATTTGTAATCTCTTAAGGGCCTTTTTATTTTATTTTTTTGAAAAAACTGCCCACAAAGTCCATTTCTATCATCAAAAAAAGTTTTTTTATACGAGTAATTAGGAGTATGTTACCTAATGGTGGGGGGGGGAGGTTTAGGGGGATTTTAGGATTTTAAGTGGACCGCGAATATATAATACTTTCGGATTTCAAGACAACCGCGACTAATAAAAGGTTAAGAATCACTGCTATAGATTTAAGCGAGGTATTGCTATATATATATATATATGTAAGCTAGCTGCTGCTAGGCTCGCCTTCGGCGGCCCCTCTTGCTAGCCAGGGGGCACGCCCCTGGACCCCCGCACCATGCCCAACCCCCGCCCCCACACCACCACCCCAACACTCCATTCCGCACCCTAACCCACTAACACCCACCTCCAAAACCCCTCCAGCACCTCTACTCCCGCACCATGTACCCGGTCCAAACACCCGCCCCCACACCACCACCCGCACCCTACCCCGTGGCCTCCAAACCTGCGCACCACACCCCCGCCTAGCCTCCTGGGCCCCACCCCCGCTATGCCCCCTGGACTCCACCCCGCACCACCCCTGCACCCCCACCATACTCCGGCTCACTCCTCACCCCACCCCCATTCACCCCCGCACCCACCCTCCGCACCCAGTTTTTGCATTTCTAGGCTTCTAGTGACCCACAGATTATGTATACAAAATTTGGTTGAGTTTGGCCCAAGAGAAAGAATTTTCATTTTTTGAGCCTCCCCCATTTTGGGTGGTTAGTTTTTGCATTTCTAGCTCTCTAGAGGCCCAGAGATTATGTATACAAAATTTGGTTGTGTTTGCTCCAAGGGCAAGAATTTACATTTTTCACCCTCCCCCTTTTTGGGGATTTTTGGGAAATTTTTTAAACAAAAGTTGTCAGAAATCACATCTTCTACAACTTTGTTTATTATAAAATTTGCCGTAGGGTTAATAGTTTAGGAGTTATTTGATAATATTCATTCGTGCGCCCCCCCCCAAACCCCTTCTGGAGTCAAAATATCAAAACGTTATATAGCTAAAAACGTAAGTTAGAAGACATGTGATGTAAATATGAAATTTCATAATAATCCCTTTAGCCGTTTTTACGTGAATCGTGAGCAACTTTTCGGAAACCACTGAAACATACAAACAGACATACATACATACAGACATAAATTTTGTTGAGGATGTTTTCGTTCATAACTTTGCTTGAAACGTGTGCAACCAAAATTTGGCGTGATTTGGAGCAATGTACAGACAAAACCTTATTTTATATATATAGATGAAAATTCAGAAAACCCCAAGTAAAATAATAGTAATAGTATTTACCCGCATTGAAGTGGCTGGTGGCTCGTGAGGCTGATACTCGTAGTTGCTGTCTGCTCTCCCTTACAGAGTCCGTCTTCACGTAGAAACCCTTCGTCTCCTGAAGAATCTCCACGGCGCTTTTGCGCTTGGCTGAAACACACAAACACACAAACCAAACCATTATTGTTTGCGGCCATCTAAGAGTTACGTGCAAGTCAACATCATAAGCTAAGCCATCCTCTCGTTTAGCTTGCCTGCTAACTTTATCTCTGCCACCGATTTCTTCCTTTTTGTATTCTTCCACGCCACTGCCCTTTTCCATTAATTCTTATTAAGGAAAGTTGAGAAAGGCTGCTTGACATTAAATCATTTCTGTCTCAAGAAGAACAACGAGAGTTTCATTCTTTTACACTTTCAACATATAAATGATGATTAAACTTTAACACATCATGCATTCAAACTCAAAACTATTTTATATAATTATTTAACTATGTCTAATTACAAAATTTTATTCAACTTTTCAACCATATACTTATATATCAGTGGTGTGCGGTTCATGGAAGCTGTGGATGAAGCACATCCCTTAAAATTTTAAAAAGTCAGGACTATTTACATGCCGTATTATATTTGAATTACCTGGAACACCGAGCGATGCTCGGTCATTTTTTGATTCAGTTAAAAGCGATATATTTTATATGTTAATTTTAAATTCAGGTAAAAAGTTCGATTTTTAATCTCAGCCAAAATAAAATAAAATTGAAATAAAACTTAATTTATATTTTTCTCAACGTTTACACTCGCTCTGGCCATCATCAAGACGTATCACTGGCCACAAAGTTTTGAATGAAATTGCAATTAAAAATAATATTAATACACACCGTGGTGCTTTCGTTGACACTTTTAAATCCTGAAGAAGGAGGTATGATCCTTCGAATTGTCGGATTTTTGAGAGAATGAAATTAATATTCTAATAAATCTGCCTGCGGACAATTTATTTATAAAATTAATTGTGTCGCTAATACTGTAAGATATAATTTTGTAATTAACAAGTTTGGATTTTTTTTTTTGTAAAAATTTTTTATTGTAATTTTACATGTGTGCTCTATCGCTTTTTTCAGCTCTTAGGAACTGATGATGGCATTATTTAATTAAAGCCGAAACGTTTTCTATAATTGGGAGTTTTTTATTCAGCAGAGGCTACCCATTGGCTGAATCCCTCTCCATTACTTAATTATATACATATACAGCCATCAAATTTTATCAACTTCTAATAAATTATTTTACAGAAAAATACCTTTAATTAAATAAATTGGCAAATTTTAACATATAATAATATTTACCAGTGAATAATTATTTCAATTAACAAAAAACCCATCAAAAACAACTTAGCCGAAGATGAGACCGTGACGGATTGAATTGCCAACCCAAAAAGCAGTGAATTTCATCCAAATCGTTAGAAAATATTTTTTATCATCAAAGGAAGGTATTCCTGTAAAGATCATCTTAAGTAGAAGTGAGAGAAATTGGTTATTTTAAGTGATAGGTACAAATATCAATTAAAATAACCGATTTCTCACACTTCTACTTAAGATCTTTACAGGAATAGGCACAAATATCACTTAAAATAACAGATTTCTCTCACTTCTACTTAAGAAGATCTTTATAGTAATAGGCACAGTAGTACAAGTATATGATGGTTTCTTTTTCGAGTGCCATACCCGAAACGGGTGTCGGCGCCTCTCCACATATACCTGTGCTGATTGTGCTTAGTTGTTTTACACAGATATACGGGACCTACTTTTTAACGCCGGTTCCGAACGGCTAATTTGGAGAGGTCACTTGGCAATTATACTCTTGGTAGGTTGCCATTACTTTCCAAGAGGACGCGACTGCAAATATCTATCTGCCTAGACTCGGTCTCGAACCAGCGATCTCCCGAGTCAGCGACCCAACACTCTAGCCAATGACCCACAGTCGCCTCATAGACACAAATATCACTTAAAATAACCGATTTCTCTCACTTCTACTTAAGAAGATTTTTATAGGAATACCTTACCTTTGATTATAAAAAAATATTTTCTAATGATTTGGATGAAATTCACTGGTTTTTGTTGTGTCACGATCTCATCTTCGGCTAAGTTGTTTATGATGGGTTTTTTGTTAATTGAAATAATTATTCACTGGTGGTTGTTTGAATAAAATTTTATAATTACATTTTTTCAATTTTCATTTTAATAAAATTAATTGTTTTTTTTTATATTTTAAATTCCACTAATAGATCATTCGAAATATTATTATATTATCTTAACACCCCAAATAAAAATGATGAGAGAAAATAGATAGAGATCCAATCGATTTGATTGGGGAATAATGGAATTAAAATAATTATCGGAAAAGAGGTTTTTTTATCTAATTAGATTTTTCCTCTTATTAAAAATAAGGACTAAAGATAAATAAGGGCACTCGATGGTGGAGAAGTTATCTCCGGAATCGAAGCAACAAAATACAATGTATACATTAATTAATGTAAAATAATTGGTTTAATAAAATTTATAAAAAAAAAAAAAATGAATTTTATCTATATTTCAAGTATTATATTTAGAAGTTATAAATAAGGTATTGAACTCTTATTATGTCATCTTGCTTGTGGCCGGCTTATTTTTATACGGGTCAGCAATTCCTATGGTTAAATAAATAATAAATAAAATAATAAAAATAAATAAATTAAAAATTTATTGTTCCAGCAGAAGGCACCCTCTTTTTTTGTACTTGGGCAATTTCGGGTCATCATTTAAAGTGAACAATAAATCTACTCTTATTAAACGAGGAAAAATTGTATATACTAATATGTATCTTAGTTCTATTTTGAAAACGGCTCTACCGATTTTGATGAAACCTAGGCTAGGTCTGGACCTCGACAAATTTCATCTTAATTGATCTTTTCTTAATTATATAGATAAAAATCTCAATAAAAAATTTTGTTTCCATTTTTTTCAATTGTTTTTTATTTATTAATTGGTTTTTTAATTTTAAAACCCACGAATACTTTATACCAAATATTGTTATATATTAGAATTTGCCAATCTAATTGATTACAATTCCTCTTATTAAAAACACGGACTACAAAAGGAAGCTAGAAGATCAAGTACAGTCGATGGTGGGGAAGTAATCTCCGAAATCGAAGCCTTAAATACAATGTATACATTATTTCATGTAAAAAATTGTTTCAATTAAATTATTATTTATTATTTATTTAATTGATTAAAAAACTCGATAAATTGTTATTTAATAAAAAAAATTATACTGAATTTATTTATATACCTATATAGACATAATCTGTGGACCACTAGAAAGCTAGAAATGCAAAAACTGAGTGCGGGGTGGGGATGGATGTGGGGGGTGCAGGCGGTGGGGTGCAGTTGGGGGGATCCGGGGCTGGACATGTATCTTCATTTTTTTTTCATTATTTCTCAGAAAATTTACTTTTAAAAGATCTGTATTTTGCTCGAAATATACAATATTTGACAAAAAATCCTTCAAATATGCAATTTTATGCAATATTCTTCAAATATGCAAAAATATGCAGTATGAAATTTAACCCACACTATCCTAGATGCATGAATCGTATAGATAGTTGATTCACAGAGGCCGTATGTGGCGGTAAACAAAATATGCAATTGCATAGGATTCTGGTCTCTACTAATAACTGAATCTTTTATTTAGACTAGAATAAATAAATTCAACGACTAAAACTACATTGAAAAACACATCCATAAATTAATTAATCAAGTAGAATGTAACACCCGAGGCAGTCTATTTTGAGATTTATGTACAGAATTTCACAATTATATAATAATATATTATCAATAAACATTCTCTATGAAAACAAATGGATCAAGTCAAATGCATTGAAATTAATCACTTAAATCAATTCCAAGTTGGTGTAAACGGAAATAAATCTCAATCAAGAGTTCAGAAGGTTGAATAAATCGTCTGGCGAGAATTAAATTGGTTCCGATCCAATTCGAGAATGGCGCTTCAACGTCGCGGGGCTTGCCTGCCTCGCAGGCGGCGGATCAACTCGAAAGGGATGAACGAGCCTCCGAGCTAGCTAGCTCGCTTTTCCCAAGTCCAATCCATTAAGTTTAAGCGAGAAAACTTTTATACAAATTAACTGAACATTTTAATAGCGAACTGTGCAATATTTAATGGAGTAACTTGCAAGAAACGCCATGGGACAAAAACTTTCCAAACAACTTTGATCCAGGTTCACTATTTATGAAAAGTTAAAGCGAAATTATAGTATTAGTATATATTAGAAAAATCGTTAAATATTTATCTATACAAGGGCTGTCCAACCCGTGGCCAGCGAGCCGCATGCGGCTCAGCACTGCGATGAATGCGGCCGTACACAAAATCATAAACTTTCTTAAAAGCATTGATATTTATATGTTTTTACTGGAAAATGTATCTGATACAATTTGCCCTGATAATTATTTTCTCTAAAATAAGAAATCTGAAAATCTACATCATCATCATCTATCATCATTGAGTATACAGTCCTAAGACTGGTTTGATGCAACAATCCGTCTCCAGTCGACTCTGTCCCCCGCCAGCTGTTTGACCTCTCTAAATGTCTGGCATCCCATATCCCCAATTATTTGGTTGAAATATTCTAATCTGGGTCTTCCCCTTCCCCTTTTCTTTCCCACCTCCCCCTCCAAGTTATCCCTAAGCAGTCCCCCATGTCTCAGTGTGTGCCCCATCATCTGACCTCTTCTCTTCTTCAGACTCTTCCACAAGGTTCTTCTTTCTCCGATTCTTCCAAGAACTTCTTCATTTGTAATTTTATCCATCCATTTGATATTCATTATTCTTCTGTAGCACCACATTTCGAAAGCCTCTAATCTCTTTCTCTCCGCTTTTCTAATTGTCCAGGTTTCACACCCGTACATGGCTATGCTCCATACATATGTCTTCAATAGCAACTTCCTGTTTTCTAAGCTGATTGGGGAGGAGCATAGCAGTTTTTGTTTTGAATTAAACACCATTTTTGCTTGGGCAATTCTTGATTTAATTTCGTTTTCGCTCCTCCCATCCCATGTTATTTTACTTCCTAGGTAGCGGAATTCCTTAACTCCTTCTAGGTTTTCTTGGTTAAATTAACCAAATTAACCAAGATAACCATGAAAATCTACTGAAATGAATAAATGTGCTAATTTTAAATTTGAAATTTGGAACTAGATTTCAAGATTTTCTGAAAAATAATCACCATTTTGGTCTATTTTCGACTCCATTTTCATTAGATATATATTTTTTACCTGCAAACTTTCTGATTGAATGTAGGTATTGAACTACAATTAGATACCGATCGGAAAGAAAAATTTAATGTTTCTTTATTAGAATTTTTATAATAATTAATAAGGGAACAAATTAAAGTCTTCCCCCCGCCCCCGTTGAACATTTTTCTGCGGACGCCCCTGGATACAGAGCTATGACAAAAGATCCTTAAAGTATTATCTTCTTCTTCTTCTTATTTTTAAACCTATAGGTTTGTTTCTTCCAGAACGTCATACCATCTCTTCTTGGGACGACCTCTACTTCTTATTCCAACCGGCTTGTTTGTCATCACTTTCTTTACCAGTCGGTCTTCTGGCATTCTTCTCACATGCGCATACCATTCCGCTCTTCTTCTTTTAACCCATTCGCCCACCTTTTGTATTCCACATTTTTCTCTAATATCTTCACTCTTCATCCTATCGAGCCTGGTCACGTTCATTATCCTTCGTAATGTCTTCATTTCAGTCGTTTCCAATAATTGAGAAGTTTTTGCAGTGTCGGGTCTTGTCTCTGCTGCGTAAGTTAATATTGGACGTACTACGGTTTTGTAGACTCGTACCTTGGCCTCCGTTCTTAAATATTGATTTGACCAGATTGTATTGTTAAGGCAACCCGATATTTTTGAGGCTCTTATTGCCTGATGTCTTACCTCTGTTTCTAGGTCTTGATGAGAGGTCATTTGGATGCCAAGGTATGTGAAGGACATGACTTGTTCGACAATCGTATCGTACAGTTGTAGTTTACATCGGAGTGGTGATTTAGAGATTGTCAGTGTTTTGGTCTTCTTGGTTGACAGGGTGAGACCGAATTTATGCGCAACACAGCTAAATTTATACAGGAGGCGCTGGAGGGAATCTTCATCTTCTGCAACGAGTGCTGCATCGTCTGCGTAGCAAACGCATGTTATATTCTCGTCCCCCAAGGAATATCCTTTTAGATTTTTGATTTCGCCAATGATTTCATCCATAACTATATTAAAAAGCAGCGGACTAAGGGAGTCTCCCTGCCTTAAAGTATTATGATCGATTATATTTAATTCTTTCTGCTGGATCGCAATCTTGTGTAATGTAATTTATATTGAAAATAAATAATCTACAATTAATTAAATTAATGGTGACTCTTCTAGGAATCTTTTAGAATTAAAAGTCAAATTTTGTTAAGGGAGAATGCTATGGGTTCTTGGTGAAACATTTTAAATAAAGTAAAGACAATTTTTAAAAAGTTTCTAAAATTTTTTCAAAATTTTCTTTAATTTTAAAAGAGAAAGAATTGAATCAATCTTTTTCGAACAAATTCTAAGATTTTAGTAGTTCTCAGGTTCGACTCCTGGGGGGATGAATCCCCTCTGATATCGCAATTTAATAATATTTCTACTAAAATCTTAGAATTTCTCCGAAAAAGATTGATTCAATTCTTTCTCTTTTAAAATACATCTTGGTTAATCTGAACCCGAGCTGATTTTTTGAAAAAACTACCAACTATTTTCAAAAAAAAGATCAAAACTTTAATTATACATTTCTTTAATTTAAAAGTAAAATGTTTAGTCTGGTAGTGTCGTACGTCAGAGCATAGTAGCTAGTAAATTAAATAAGATACAAACTTGAAATTTACAAGTGATATTTATTCATTTTCTCCAAAATCTAATATCGAATTAAATTTTTAATCGAAGTAGTTTTGAATTTTTTGAGGCTCAAATTAATATTTTTTTTTTTTATCAAATGATTAGATGTACCAAATCTCATTAAGAAGAAGTTTCAATTTTTCAAAAATTAATTCTCTCTTAAAATGACTATATGAGACGGCCCCAAATTTTCCATTTTTACATAATTTTTATTTATTTATTTTAATTAGATTATTTTCTCTTCTTATCAACAACAAATAAGAACAAATTTGATATCTTAAATATTTTTCTGCTACCTGGCCGACTTCTGGTTCATACAGTTACTAATTTTATAATAACTCCTTCGACATGGGAGCCCGGCTCACATTTGAGTGTATTATTTTTTGCTCATTTCTCCCGACTGGGGAGTGAGTAGTTTTAGAGTTTATTATTGTATCTTCTCCGTTAGTATCTTGTCTCTATTAGTTTGAATATGACGTCAATTTTTTTTACTTTACCATACAGAGTATGGTCAAGTATTGTAATCGTGCATGAAAAAAGTGTTTTTTTTTCCTTCTTTTTTTCGAAATATCTCAAAAACGGCTGAAACTATTTCGATTAAAAAAATTGAACGAAACCATGGTATTACGTTCTACAAAAAACCCCTAATAAGTAAACATCGAAAAAATTATGTTTTTCGAGATAATAATGTTTTGTCAAAATGTCTGTCAGTCTGTCTGTTAGTCTGTGCGTTACCAAATTTTGTGGACGATCTAGCTCAAAAACTAGTGTGAATATCGAAACCAAATTTCACAGGTAGTTTTGGTCCATTGAGATTAAGAGCTGATTAGATTTTGATGCATATCGATCCAAAATTAAGGGGGTGGAGGGGGGTTAAAAATTCAAAATCTAGGTCGTTTGAGCAAACTCAACCAAATTTTGTATACATAATCAGTGGGTCCACAGAAATCTAAAAATGCAAAAACTAACCGCCCGAAACGGGGGGGGGGGGCGGAGGGTCAAAAAAATGAAAATCTTTGCTATTTACCAAACTCAACCAAATTTTTTATACATAATCAGTGAGTCCCAGGAGTCTAAAAATGCAAAACTAACCCCCCCTTCGCCTACATTATTATAAATAATTTTATTAAATATTAAATATAAGTAAGGGGCCAGGTTGTATGGTAAAGTCAAGTGGATGGCCACATCAGAACACGTCAGCTTATTTATTTTTTAATTTGTTTGAATGAAATATGTGGATTTTGAACAAATATTTTATTTAATAAGAAGGACGAGAAACATTCACTTTAAAAGATTAAACAAACAATCCTCAAATAAAAACTAAAAGTTGCCATTAAATTAGTTTTGTTTAAATTTTAGCTCTAGTCTAAATATCTACGAAACCTTATTCAAAATTTCATAAAATTTTACTCACAATGGAATTTATTATTTATGGAAAAATAGGTCATGACAAATATTTAAATGATTTAATTTACAAAAAAAAATAATAATCTCTTTAGGATTTTTGATTATTCCAATTAGTACTTATTTAACGGATAGCTTAAAATCCAGAACGGCTTAATCTAATGAATTTCCTCTCGGGGTATATATCATCATTTTTGGTTTAATGAAACTCATCTTAAATTGCGAAGGGCTTAATTATCAAATGCAATTTGGGCGACGAAAATAGGGGGGGCGGGAATGGGGGAGGTTCATTTTGAGGTTTATATTGCGATGCTGGTTAAAACACAAATCCACTATCAACCATTAAATCTGGATTCATCCTCTGGCCCAGGGTTATATATTTATATTTACTGATTTAATCTCAAAACACGATTCATTAAAGAATAGAGTTAATTCAATGACAAACGACAATTTTGATTACCCAGGTCAAATTTTATCTATTCTAGAGTAATTAAATTTATTAGCTCTCTGTTTCAAGAATCGAATAAATTTGAAACTTTTTTACTTAGGGAAAGTGGTGTAGGTTTTAGGTGAAACATGATATTAATTAAATAAAGTAAAGGGTGTGCAGTTTCACAGTGAATGAAATAAAACTCAAAGAGGTTTATACAAACTCAATATATTTCGGATTATTAGTCCATCATCAGGAGTTTACAGGTTAAAACTAATAATAATTGAACGAGCGATCACAATTTTTAACATCTAAATCATAAGTACCAATATAACAAAATATAACATTCAAATCATGCATACCAATATAACACAAGAAAAACATCAATAAAATTAAAATTTAAACAATTTTTTACAAAAATTTTTCTTTTTTAATATAAAAATACATAAATATAAATATAAAAATCTAGGTAAATATGAATATTAATATAAATAAAAAACCTTTAATTACAAGTATAAATATAAATTTTCTAGAATTAAATTAGAAAATAAAATTACAAATTTTAAGTCATAAACACAAAATTAATTATAAATATCAATGTACAAATAAGCATAAATTACATATAGAGAAACAGATTAAAATAAAACATAATAGAGATAAATTAGATGAGATAAATTGCAATTTATCTCATCTAATTTATCTCTATTATGTTTTATTTTAATCTGTTTCTCTATATGTAATTTATGCTTATTTGTACATTGATATTTATAATTAATTTTGTGTTTATGACTTAAAATTTGTAATTTTATTTTCTAATTTAATTCTAGAAAATTTATATTTATACTTGTAATTAAGGGTTTTTTATTTATATTAATATTCATATTTACCTAGATTTTTATATTTATATTTATGTATTTTTATATTAAAAAAGAAAAATTTTTGTAAAAAATTGTTTAAATTTTAATTTTATTGATGTTTTTCTTGTGTTATATTGGTATGCATGATTTGAATGTTATATTTTGTTATATTGGTACTTATGATTTAGATGTTAAAAATTGTGATCGCTCGTTCAATTATTATTAGTTTTAACCTGTAAACTCCTGATGATGGACTAATAATCCGAAATATATTGAGTTTGTATAAACCTCCCTGAGTTTTATTTCATTCACTGTGAAACTACAGACCCTTTACTTTATTAATTAAATTTGAAACGTTCAGCAATCAGATTGAGAGATTTGAACTCTAAATAAATAACAAACTGGTGGATGCACTACACGACTTTCACTACTTCGTCTTCTAAAATATATATATATTTCAATATTAAATTACTCAGTAAGTAATTTTCTTAAGATCATATCGAGGTGCATATTCCTTTGTTCTTTATTTTTGGGTATTTTCGAATTTTTATGCTGACAAAGACCTATGGATCGAAATAAATACCATAAAAAATATATTCCCCACGTTTCTAAATAACATGGGGTTTTTGGCATTGAACGATCAATTTTTTATTCCGGCCAAAGTAATGGTTCAAAAGTTTTGAAACTCTTTAGACTTTATCCTTATAATAGTAGCTATCTCTCAGATTTTTAGCTATTATAATTTTAGAGTCTATAACTTACTAGCACTAAGATATAGCAATATTTTATCTAGCTGTAACTTCAAAATTATAATAGCTAAAAATCTGTAAAAATTCTGAATGATAGCTAGTATTATACGGATAATGTCTACAGAGTTCCAAATTTTTTGAACTATTACTTTGGCCGGAATAAAAAAATGATATTTCAATGCCAAAAACCCCATGACTATGCACTTAGATCGCTGTGCGGCACAGCTTAAAATTGAGATAAAGACTTGAAATTTGGGGGATATTTTTTTATTTATTTATTTTGAACCATATGAGCCTCGAGTAGCATAAAAATTCGAAAATAGCCAAAATAAGGACCACCTTAATATATATATATAAAATTATTCAGTTCAATATAACTGCAAGATAGATCACGATTTTCAGAATATTTTCAAGAAAATTAATAATTATTTTTTGATTTTAAAAGTGGGCATAGTTATAAGAAGGTTCCTTTTATTAAAGAACAAATTTTCAGATTAATCTGAGAATTCGAATTTTTTCTTGATTTTTAGCAAATTCAAATTTGAATTAGTATTGTTGTAAAAGGTCGACAATGCGGGCGGTAGCGCAACAGTGAAGCGCCCCTCGTTTTAATATTCCATGAGTTAATTTATATTCATTTCCTTTGATCCCATTTAATATTAATATATTTGACACTTTATTATTAAAAACTATATCACAAATATCAAATATTGAAATTACTATATTCTCAATCACCTAGCGATTAATAAATCTTCAAATGAATTTATTGTAAGTAATAATAATAAAATAGTTAAATTGAAAGTTTTTTGCCGAGAGTATCAGAAATTTTATAAATTGAAGGAGATGATAAAGAGTGTGTCTTCTGCTGGAATTATAATTTTTTAATTTAATTTTAACGAGACTAGTTTCGAGAGATTTGCCTCCTTCATCAGCCTATAATCTCGTTATAAATAAATTAAAAATTTATAATTCCAGCAGAAGACACACTCTTTTATTGTCTCTTTCAGTAAAATAGTTTCCTAAAAATAAGCGTGATTTAGTAAATAGATATAAGCCAGCGTGTATGTGAGTGCGAGTGAGATAAAGAATAATCCACCCTCTCTTTCTTTCTTAACGTGTTAGTGAATTATATATATTTCTATATCTAATATTTGATTCATTTCTGAGGGGACTGTGACGTCACAGCTACTTGGTGCAAGCTTGGACAGGTCGGGGCGCCCTAATCGAGTTGCAATTAGTTCAGAGGGAAGCGCCCAAGCGTCCTCATGGCCCAATTTAATTAGTGAATTATTTCGCGTTATAATTCATCTTTTTCACTGTTAATTAACAGGTTAGTTCATTATATTAAAAATATAGAAATATATAAAAAAAAGCAGGTTGAAATATTGTCCATTTAGGCGATAAAACTATTTAGGTCTCTCGCCTAAAAATTCATTTTCCTGAGAATTCTTTCTCTTATAAGTGATTTTGAATTATTTCAATTGAAATGTTGGAAATTTTATTATTATTTGAGGAGACAGATGAGAGTTAACCACTTGAATTGAATATTTATTTATTTTAAATCACTAATTTTGGTTTTATTTTCCAGACCAAGAAATCACTAATTCACCATGGATGGCGGTATCCTCAGTGATCGTCTTGGCTTCATCGAGCGTCGTTACAATGTGAGTCTCTTACTAATATATTATTTTAATACAATTTTGGAGGTACATATCAATCTAGAAACTTTTGAATTCTTTTTTAAATCAGTTTCCTTTTTATTTTCAAATAAAGCCTTTTTTTACATTTGGGTTTAATATTATTATATTCAATTCATATTAGTATTATTCTTATACATTTTAAAGTTCGAAATCAATTTGAGTTTTAATATGAGTTGTGATCGATGCAATGCTTATGCTTTCTTTATTATTCAATTTGATTAAATTGCAATTCATTATTATTATGTGTTAGTATTAGTGGATTGATAATTTAATGGATTCTAGACAATTAGTAGGGATTCCTCTAGAAGCGTCCAAGCTCTCAAAGGTTCTTATTTATTGGCATTTATTCTGATTAACAAGCAAACTCCAATCGAATTGCGATTTTGGGAATTTCATTTTCTTAGAAAAATCAATATTAATTTTTTTGCAACGAAATTTTCTCTGGAGAGAGACGGACTGGTAGAAATTTTAATTGAACGTAATGGAAGGCAGCCCAGAGGTAGTGAGGAAAAGAAAAATTAACACATATAAATAAGGTGTAATTTATTGGAATGCTTCCTCCTTCCTTTCAAACCGACGTTTCGGAGGATTTTCCCTCCTTCTTCAGAGTTTCAAAGGGTCAATGAATGAAACAAATAAAATGTGAAAAGAGAAGAAGGAAACATTTTATTTGTTTAATTCATTGACCCTTTGAAACCTTGAAGAAGGAGGGAAAAATCCTCCGAAACGTCGGTTTGAAGGAAAGGAGGAAGGATTCCAATAAATTACACCTTATTTTATATGTGTTAATTTTTCTTTCCTCACTACCTCTGGGCTGCCTTCCATTACTTTCAATCAATATTAATATTTTATTTTATTCAAATTATCATCTTTCGATAAATTTAATTTATTGTGAATATTTTTATACACAACAAGTCATTTCTTGCCAGAACAAGTAATTTCTTGTTCTATTTCGATAAATTAAATATCTACTCTTATTAAACGAGCAAAAATTGTATATTTATTTATATATATATATATTTATTCATTTATATATTTGTATCTTGGTTCTATTTTGAAAACGGCCCTACCGATTTTGATGAAACAAAATCTATTAACAAGTTTTGAGGATGAAAAAACGATCTAGCTAGGTCTGGACCTCATCAAAATTCATCTTAATTGATTTTTTCTTAATTAAAGTAATTATTGATAGATGAAAATCTCAATAAAAAAATTGATTCGGCGGAAGTCGTATTAGAACCTGGGACCTCTTGCACCCGAGGCCGACATTCTAGCATTGGACCAATGAACTATTTTAAAAATCCTTGCTTTTTACTTTTACTAAAATGAATATTTTTGAATTAGACTTTGTTATAAGTGTGGAAATAATTGAATATATTATGTATGGCTATGTATTTAATAAATATAATTTATTTGATATATTGCGGCGCGGCAAATTTGAAATATGTATAATTGAATTAAGCTGAAAGAAAGACAACAATTAATTTTAAATCCAGAAACATTAAATATATTAATAATTATTCCTTTGCCCCCCCACTCTTCTAATTAAAATTAAATATTCAATTCTCTTTTCTCCGGGCAATTATCCTTGCAATTGTCTTCCTAAAAAAATACTTGGTTGGTGAAAGTTATCACTTCTGTCGCACGTCCCGAGACGCACACATTTTTTTAATTTTATGTTTTTATTTCAGATCCTATACGATTATTTTTTTTTATTATTATTTTCTTATGTATTTTTTATAATGTTTATCAATATGAACGAATGTGGGCAAATTGGTGTACGAGTAAACAAATATATACACATAATATGTGGACCATTAGAAAGCTAGAAATGCAAAAACTGGGTCGGGGGTGGGGATGGATGTGAGGGGTGCAGTTGTGGGGGATCCGGGGGTGGGAGGGGCGGTTGGGGTTGGGTGGGGCGGAGTGGGGGTGCAGTGTTGGGGGCGAGGTGTGTGGTTTCGGGAGGGGGTGAGGGGTCAGTGGTTACCGAGCATCGCTCGGTGCCTCCAGGTACTAATATAAAAAAGCAGGTAATATATTTTCATGAAAATAATTTAAATTAAAAAATTTAGATTCCATAAATTTAAATAGTATTCAAAATGGAAATAATGCATTTTAATTGAAAGTACTATTTTTTAACTTAATTATTCTCGTCGAATTAAACTTGACTGCCCTCTAATATATTTCACTACTTTTTCTAACGAAGACTAAGTATGCTATTAAAAGCGAAATATAATATTTAAAATATTCATAAACACCGTCATGAAAACTTGTTTTATCTACCAAATGATTGTTCTGAGAAATTTGGTAATAAGTGGACGAAAAAGTCAACCTTTTTTAATCTCGATACGCTGTTGGTAGTTTTGGTGAATTAATTTATTAAGACATTGCCTTTATAGAAGCATTTGGTAAATGATCACTTTTTCAATGAAATTTTTTCAGCCTAACCCCTACAGTTTATTCTTAATATTTATTTTAGGTTAAAAATAAAATGAGAGAGTCTTCTGTTTTTTAAATAAAATAATTTTTAATTATTTCTAGAGACTATAGTTTCGAAGGTATTGCCTTCATCATCAGTCTATCACAAATATTTCAAATTAGTTACAAATTAAGATTTATACATTGAAAATTTTGAAAAATATATAATTTCTTTTTCTTCATGTTTCCTCTTGGGAGATTAGAATGTCCTTTCTGATTCTTCATGTTTCCTCTTGGGAGATTAAAATGTTCTAATCTCCCAATAGGAAACATGAAGAAAAAGACATTATATATTTTTCAAAATTTTCAATGTATAAATCTTAATTTGTAACTAATTTGAAATATTTGTGATAGACTGATGATGAAGGCAATGCCTTCGAAACTATAGTCTCTAGAAATAATTAAAAATTATTTTATTTAAAAAACAGAAGACTCTCTCATTTTATTTTTAACCTAAAATAAAATTTATTCATTAGTATTGTCTTGTAAACTCCTGATGATGGACTAATAATCCGAAATATATTGAGTTTGTATAAACCTCTTTGAGTTTTATTTCATTCACTGTGAAACTACACACCCTTTACTCTATTAACTAACATCATGTTTCACCTAAAACCTACACCACTTTCCATAAGTAAAAAAAAAAAAAAAAAAAAAAAATAAAATAAAAATAATTCTGTTACCATCGACAGTGAAATCTTTTATTCAACTAATCTTAATATTTATTTTATGGTAAATCAAAACAAATCTATTTGATTATTTTATCTTTTTTACTTTAGAAACAGATTAATATCTCGAAAAATGATTCAAAAATTATATTTTTATGTGACAATTTTGCATCTTTTAACCAGAAGATCTAGATCTAAAAAGCCGAAAATCTAATCAGTTCCCCGCATTGAAAATACAAACATTTTAGCACAAGAATGACTTTTCGTTCTTAATTTATCATGGGTGTCTGAATCTAGACACACAGAGAGAAATAGAAATCATGGTTGAAAATGATTTTATTCCATATTCCAGGCATTTTTCAACGAGAAAAACAAAATTGAAATTTTTTGAGTCAATTCAATCCCACTCAAACATTTCTCTGAAAAACAGATGAAGTTCGAAAAAGTAGTAAAGTCTAAGAAGCAGCCAAGCTAAATTCGCTACGAATAATGAAGCTGAGACAATATTACTTTCAATTAAAATGCATTGTTTTCATTTTGAATGACAATCTATATTTGTGGATTCTAAATTTTTAATTTAAATTATTTTCATGAAACTTGGCTGTCACGCATTATGCTATCAGGGTAATGAACTAAATTCGTGACCAGCCAAGTTTCATGAAAATAATTTAAATTAAAAATTTAGAATCCAAAATTTATTTTTATTTTTAACCGACTTCAAAAAAGGAGGAGGTTCTCTATTCGACTGATTTTTTTTTTTTTTTTTTTTTTTTGTGCCTATGTTACCTCATATCTCCGCCAATTGTCAACCGATTTTGATTTTTTTTGCATTGGGTCCAGTCTAGCTTCCGATTGGTCCCATTTTTTTTTCGTTTTTTTTCATAGGTATTAGACCTTTTTTATTAGGTTTGTTTAGACCTAACCTCTTTGTTTATGAACCGATTTCGATGGTTCTTTTTTTATCCGAAAGGGGGTGTCTTAGGGATGGTGTCATATTAATTTGGTCCAGTTCTGATGATATGATCACAATTAATAACATCACTAAAAAGAGAAAAATAAAAATAATTTTTAAGAAAAAAATAAAAACCGACTTCAAAAAATTAAATGCAACAAATAAAATACACTAAAAGGTATAAAATAATTATTATCTTATTTAGTTACAACTAAACGACGAAATATTAACATGAAATTACTTTTTGAAGTTGGTGCCAAACATATACCTTTTATGAATCGCACTCGACGGATCTTACTTAGTACCTTTGGAGGGTACGCTCGCTTATAGGTATAGTTATGTTTGGCACCGACTTCAAAAAGTAATTTCATGTTAATATTTCGTCGTTTAGTTGTAACTAAATAAGATAATAATTATTTTATACCTTTTAGTGTATTTTATTTGTTGCATATAATTTTTTGAAGTCGGTTTTGATTTTTTTCTTAAAAATTATTTTTTCTACATAATATAAACAATATTTTAAAATTTATATTTTAAGAGTAAGCTAATATTGAAGGAGACTATAGTTTCGTTATAAATAAATAAAATTTATAATTCCAGCAGAAGACACACTCTTTTATTGTCTCCTTCAATATATAAAAATTCTGCTACTCTAGGCAAAAACTTTCAATTTAATAGTAAGCTATTAATTAAATTGCCAAAATGTCTGTTACTAGTGTGTGGAGTTATCAAATTTTGTGTACGCTCAAGCTCAAAATTGGTACGATGATTTCAAATAAGGGGGAAAATAATAAGAAAATCGTTGATTCTTTCTTTTATTCCCCTTATTAAATGAGAGTTGTTTTTTGTCAATTACTCATTTAAGAATGGAATTATTATTCGAAATCATGGAGCTGCGAATTCTCCGTTTCATTGCATTTGACCCCAATTCAAAGAAATCTCAAGAAGAAGAAGAAGAACTGATCTAATGAACTTGTTTGTCTGTTTAATTAGCGGTCTCGCGCACAAATAGCACTCTTAAAAAACTCTCGTAGTTTTAAATTAGAGAGAGTTTTCGCTGGCAAAATCTTCACATAAACTTTGCGTGATAAATCTTAAATGATAGCCTGATTGAAAATCCAATTCGGTCCAGCTATAAAATGATATCCGGCGATTTGATTACCTTAAACTCGGGTGTTTTCTTATATACCGATTATTAACTTAATGTATTAGAAATCCCCTTTTCGTTCTGATATTTACAAAGGCCCTAAAGTACGACCAGATTAGCTAGGGAGATTAAATAGAACCAGAGGTAATAAATAACATTTCTGCTTCATTAAGTTACATACGAGCTGGATCAAACTAAATAAGAAAGTTAAACAATGAACACCAATTCATAGAAACAATGAACAACAGAAGGCGAACTCACTAAAGAGTATATGCATCTACATTCGAAGGATTTTCTTTTTACTTTATCCAATGCGAAGCATGGGAGAAAGTATTGGAATCGCTCTCGCGGGAAGCGCGACTTCATAGGGTCCTCAGGTAAACACTACGGAACCCATGGACTCAATTAAGGTCACAAATTGAAGTATTCAATGAGATTGAATTTTAGCACGTGACGGTTTTGCCAAAAATTACCTGGGATCTCGCCGAGAGGCCAAAAAGTGCCATTTTTTTGGAAGTGCGTGCGGATGGATGGATGTATATGTGTGTTATCGTTTTTTTCGTTCACGAATTTTTCCACACCGTTGCACCGAATGAATTGAAATTGAAAACCTACCAGTATTTTAACAAAATGAAGCGCTGATTAGTTTTTGGTACATATCGGTCCACAAACATTAGTACTTTATTTCAGTACTTTTTTAGTTTTTTCTAAATATCTTGAAATGACTTAACCAATTTTGATGAAATTTAATATCCTAATTAAGTACCTTTGGACCCACAAAAAAGGTTAAATAAAGTTTTTAGTAAAATTATATTTTAAAGTACTTTACTCTAGAACATATTAATATTTCAAATGAATTTGGATAAAGTTTAGCAACGATCCGTTGCAGTTTATTTAATTCTATTTTTAACATACACTTTTGGTAGAGAGCTTTATTTAAAGAATTTATACTCCTACTATTTCTATTTATATAAAATATATATCATGAAATTCCATCTCTGATAAGTAACGTTTTGAAGTCTATTTTTAATAATATTTATTTGCTTTTTCGAACTTTGAAAAAAAAAAATGCAAATTTTTTCAAAACTTCACTCTAGATTTAGGCCATTGTTTCCCAGACTTTTTCGTTTCAGGTAACCCTAAAAAAATCCAACTTTGGTAACTCCTTCAGCCTGGCATATAATTTATTATTTTATATGTGCAACAAAATTAAATTTAAATTTTAAAATGAGAATTTTTCAAGTTTTAACTAAGATACTATTATTTAACGAGCAGTACCTGGCGTGCCTACGGCACGCCCGGCACTGCTCGGCCCTCCGGGCTGGTGGCCCTGGCGGGCAGCGTCTCGAGATGTGATTATTAGCTGTCCGTAATTATATGTTTTGAAAAAAATATTTTTTTGAATAATGAATATTGATCAAAGAAAGATGAAAAAATATCATTAAATGCTTTATAAATATTTTATTACCATTTCTCTCGAAGTTCCTGATCGGTTGGAAACCTTTTTCTTTTTTAATAATACATTTCAATATTTAAATTTATCTAAAAAGTGTCTCTAAATTAATTATATATAATAATTTTAAAATTAATTTATCTACTAAAATTTCAAATGACCCGCGCAGTAATAAATTAAGAATTAATCTCATTATCCCATATTAAATCATATCTCATTAAAACTTATATTATAAATTAAAAATATATACCTAATATATAGTATATATATTTTAAAATTAATTTGTCTACTAAAATTTTTAAGAATTTATATTTTTCTTAAATTCCAAAAAAAAAATTAATTTTCGCGGTATGAATTATTTCCAAAAAATTAAATATATATTAATATATAATATATTTAAAATTAATAAATTTGCCTACTAAAATTTCAAATGAGGCACGCCGTAATTCTAATAGAGGAATATATTAATATATAGAGATATTATAGATATATCATATAGAGAATAGATATGTTTTGCTTGTAAAATTTGACAATATAACAACTGTCATTAAATATTAGTTGCTTTTTCTCCCACATCGTACGCTAAGGCGCCACAGGTACTGTCTGACAATGGCTTTTATATATATAGATTTTTTCTTCCATACTATTATAAGCTAGTTTCTATGTTCTGGAGTCAGTAAATTTCTTTGAGGAAAAAAGATATACCTAATTTAAATCAAATTTTTATCAATTTTATTCACCAACAATATCCAAATTATAATATTATCTTTAGAGACGGTTCTAAAAGGAGTGCCTCTGAATATGTGGGATGTGCTTGTATGTACAAATTGCCCGAAGAAGCCTAAGTCTATACAGCTGAAGCATTAGCTATTCTGAAAGCTCTGGAATATATAAAAAATATAAACTACAGCAATCGATATTTAATATGTTCAGATTCCGCTAGCGTTTTGGAAGCTATTAAAGGTTTCTCAAAGAAAAATATGGCATCTTACTTAATATTTGAGATAATCAAATTAATTATTTCTCTAAAGTTAAATAACATTACGATAGCCTTCTTTTGGGTACCAGGTCATTCTAGTATACAAGGAAATGACCAAGTTGATAGATTGGCTAATACAGCCTCTGTATAACTGGTAATAGTTTAGATTTAGATTTACCTATCGGGGATGTCAACTCTATTATAAAAAATTATAGTTTGAAGATTTGGAATGAAAATTTGTAAGAGCTCTAAAACCAAAGGCTCTCACTTGTTTTCTATTTTACCAATATCCACTCAAATAACTCGCTTAAGAATAGGCCATTCCCTATTTAAACACAATTGGCGTGAGAGAGTATCCATTTTGCAATTGTGATCATGTATCTTATGGAGATATCAACCATATATATTTGGGATGCAATAGAAATGTGGAAAAAATCAATTTGGAGATCAGCAAAGCAGTTGCGTTTCCCACAAACATGAACATTTTACTCTTCTTCGAAAATCACGAAATAAAATTATCAAATAAGATATTAAAACATATTTTAGCAATCGGACCTCTAAATATGTCTAAAACTACAGATCAAATAATAGGATTAAATAATTAAAATTATCATGAAATACAAAATTATATTAATCATTAAATTAGGTTGGAGTTGGTGGTGCTTCACAAGGAGAAAAATTAAAATACAAAGATTTTCCTAGTTTACTCTATATATTTCGAGCTCTTAACTCATCGTCAGGAGAACATTGACTAAAGATAACATGATATTTTGAACAGAATTTATTTTAATTTTAATATGATGGACAGTTATTTATGACTTAGTGTAAATATGAAAGAATTATCAGAAGGATGGGATGGCCTTAGTGCCGAAAGAACAGATGTAGGGGGACAAAGGGCTAGAATAAAGAAAAGAAGGAAGTTGCCGAAAATTATGTATGTGTTATAAAGGAGGGTAATAAACTATGGAATGCAATGAGGGTGCATAGCGAAAATTTCATCTCTCATTTTCTATTTAAAAAAATAAATAAAAATTAAAAATAAACCCATCATACACTCTCATCGCACTCCAATTCAAATTAACACATACATAATTTTCGGCAACTTCAAGTATAAATATCTTTTCTTTATTCCAGCCCTTTGTCCCCCATCTGTTCTTTCGGCACTAAGGCCATCCCATCCTTCTGATAATTCTTTCATATTTACAATAAGTCATAAATAACTGTCCATCATATTAAAATTAAAATAAATTCTGTTCAAAATATCATGTTATCTTTAGTCAATGTTCTCCTGACGATGAGTTAAGAGCTCGAAATATATAGAGTAAACTAAAAAAATCTTTGTATTTTAATTTTTCTCCTTGTGAAACACCACCAACTCCAACCTAATTTAATTTTAACAATGTTTCACTATAAACCAACACCGCGTTCCCTAAATTTTATATTAATCATGTTAAATTGAATAAAAAAAAGTTTTGCCTCTTAGAAATCAAGCAAAATTTTCGTTCAAATCTACCCACTAATAATCTTTTACTTAGCGTTTTTAAAATTTTATTATTTTCTAAAAATCAGATTTAACGATTTTTTTTTAAATGTTCCCTATATATCACAACCGCATGTTATTTGGTTATCCAAAATTTTTATAAAAATAGTGTGTCAGTGTAAAAAGTCATTTAAGTATAGTTGAAAAGATTTAAAAACTTATTCGTTATATTCATAAGCTTAGATACGGGCTATTATTTTTTTAAATTTGCCTCTTCAAAAACAAAATGCATTTAATTTAATTAACTTTTAATTGTTTGATTTTAATGTACAGAGTAGGTGAAAGTCACGTGGTGCGTGTATGTACTATTCAAAGGACAAATTTTACTATAGCATTGAATTATGGTGATTTTAATGTTGAATGCCTCTAATTAGAGGTTATTAAATTCATAATCTTGAGATGACACTTTGATGTTCAGGTTTATGAATTCAGATTAGACCCCAAGGGGAAAGTATTAAGTATACAGTTTTCCTGCTGCTTATTCGGTCTCTATCAGAAATGAGTAATGAAATTGAAGGGAGACTCGGCCTTAAATATAACTCCCTTGATCCCTTGGCTCTTTGTAGAACAGCTTCCACGCTTTTCCATTTTTAGGATGATATTCAAAAGTAAAAAGGGACTCTATTAGTTTCGCTACGATGTCTGTCAGTTTGTTTGATCGTCTGCCAGAACAGTAAAGCTCGTAAACAAGATTCAAAAGTGAAATTTGCAAGTTATCTACTCTTATTAAACGAGCAAAAATTGTTTATATATATATATATATTTGTATCTTAGTTCTATTTTGAAAACGGCTCTACCGGTTTTGATGAAACAAATTCTATTAACAAGTTTTGAGGATGAGACAACGATCTGGCTAGGTCTGGACCTCGACAAATTTAATCTTAATTGATTTTTTCTTAATTAAAGTAATTATTGAAAGATGAAAATCTCAATAATAAAGTTTGTTTACATTTTTTTCAATTATCTTTTATTTTTAATTGTTTTTTTTTAATTTTAAAACCCACTAATTGGTTATAGCAAATATTAATATATTATATTAAAATTATGAATTTTTTGTTTTGAGGGAGAGGAGAGGATCCAATCGATTTGATTGGGGAATAATGGAATTAAAATAATTATCGGAAAAGAGGTTTTTTTATCTAATTAGATTTTTCCTCTTATTAAAAATAAGGACTAAAGATAAATAAGGACACTCGATGGTGGAGAAACAATCTCCGGAATCGAAGCTAAAATACATGGTATACATTAATTAATGTAAAATAATTGGTTTAATAAAATTTATAAAAAAAAAAAAAAAAAAAATAAAAAATAAAATTTTGTTTTTGAGATGGAGGAGAGATTACCAATCGATTTGATTGGGGAATAATGGAATTGAAATAATTATCGGAAAAGAGGTTTTTTTATCTAATTAGATTTTTCCTCTTATTAAAAACACGGACTAAATATGAATAAGGACACTCGATGGTGGAGAAGTAATCTCCGAAATCGAATCTAAAATACAAGGTATACATTAATTAATGTAAAATAATTGGTTTAATAAAATTTATAAAAAAAAAAAAAAAAAAAAAATTTTTGTTTGGCAAAAGACCCAAACTAGTCTAAACCCCCTAATACTGGAACTCTACAGGACCTAACGCTCATCTTTCATCATAGCATCATCATTTTCCTCTGATTCTTTCCTTTCTTTTATAAATAACGGCAAAGAGGTTTTTTATTTCGTAAAATTTTTCCTCTTACTATAAACACGGACTAAAAACATTATCGCAAGCACGAGAAGATCAAGAACAGTCGATGGTGGGGATGTAATCTCCGAAGTCGAAGCTCAAATAAAATGTATACGCTAATGCATGTAAAATAATTGGTTCAATAAAAAAATTTATTATTATTATTATTATTAATTTTTTGTTTGGGATTGAATTGAGGGGATGAGGATGGATGATAAACCAATCGACTTGATTGGGGAATAATGGAATTGAAATAATTATCGGAAAAGAGGTTTTTTTATCTAATTAGATTTTTTCCTCTTATTAAAAACAAGGACTAAAGATGAATAAGGACACTCGATGGTGGAGAAGTAATCTCCGGAATCGAAGCAAAAATACAATGTATACATTAATTAATGTAAAATAATTGGTTTAATAAAATTTATAAAAATAAAAAAAAAAAAAATTTGTTTGGGAGGGAATTATCGGAAAAGAGGGTTTTTTTCTATAATTAGTTTTTTCCTCTTATTAAAAACAAGGACTAAAGATGATCAAGGACACTCGATGGTGGAGAAGCAATCTCGGAGTAGAAGCTAAAATACAATGTATACATTAATTCATGTAAAATAATTGGTTTAATAAAATTTATAAAAAAAAAAAAAAAATTTGTTTGAATTGGGGAGAAATATGGAATTGGAATAATTATCGGAAAAGAGGTTTTTTATTTAATTAGTTTTTTCCTCTCATTAAAAACAAGGACTAAAAAGATGATCAAGGACACTCGATTGTGGAGAAGTAGTCTCCGGAGTCGAAGCTAAAATACAATGTATACATTAATTTATGTAAAATAATTGATTTAATAAAATTTATAAAAAAAAAATTGTTTGTTTTTAATTAACAGGTGTCTGAATCATAACATTACAGGTGTGTTTACAAATAAAGTGGTTGAAGTGGCTTTTTTTATATAACTTGGAAACAAATCTTATTTAATTTTGTTTTTATTTCAGATCCTATACGATTATTTTTTTACTATTATTTTTTTACTATTATTTTTTTATAATTTTTATCAATATGAACGAATGTGGGCAAATTGGTGTACGAGTAAACAAATATACACATTCAATATCTAGACCATTAGAAAGCTAGAAATGCAAAAACTGGGTGCGGGGTGGGGTGGATGTGGGAGGTGCAGGAGGTGGGGTGCAGTTGTGTTGGATCCGGGGGTGGGAGGCGCTAGGGGTTACCGTGCATCGCGTGGCTCTAGGTACTATGTACATATACATTGACGGTAAATTAAAAATTAAATTAATATTTTAATTGAATGATTATTTTGGTGTCAAAAAATATTCTTTTATTATAAGATGTGAAGATTTAAGTAAAATTAGGCTTAATTTATATATATATATATATATTAGTGGCAGTTGGTGACTTTTAAACCAGGGGATGCTGTCCAAAAAAGTACACTTCATTTTGTGAAATTTTACTTTAATCTTTGCTTTTTTTTTTGCAAATTTCATCAAATTCGCAATCATTTTCGTTATTTCTCGAAATTAACATTAGTTTTTTAAAAAATATATTTTAGGACCTTCGCCCCAAACGGATACTGCTTTGTGTGAGTGAAGGTAGGATTCAAAAATTAAATCTTTTGACTTAAACTCCGCAGTAGGGTGGGTCGAAAAAACTGAATTTTTTTTTGGAAAATAGTTTAGTCCGGAAAAGTTGCCTATTGTAATAAGAAGAAAAACGGTATAAAATATAATTAAAATCGGTTAACATCTTCCGCTTGAGCATCGAATTTTAAACTTATGAAAAATTGCAAAAATCACGATATTTTTGTAATTTTTTTCTCTAGTTAAAATTTAAAAAATAAACATCTTAGTTTTTTATTCTTGTTTTATGATTTAAATAACCTAAATATATTAAATTCTGATCAATAATATATTTTTTACGTTCTCGCAACATCTTGAAAAAATTCTACATCACTAACAAAAGTATCATACTCCATAAAAACTGGGTAAATGGGCTTAGTATCCAAAGCCAACCAAATAAAAAGAAAAAAGTATTATCAAGATCGTGAATGGGCCTAATTTTAATAATCATTACCCACGCGCCGTATCTTTGACTTGGCTGGTCTAAAATATCCCTCAAGCAATCCTCCGCGTATTAATTTTTCTTATGTTACTTAAATTGGCAATTATGAGTGGGAGGGGCGATAAAAAGTCGTCGTTGTTTTTTTTGTAAATACAGTCGACTCTTGGTAATTCGAACTCTTCACTTGTTAACTCGTTAACTGGGTAAATCGAAAAAATGCTGTATATTTTGATACGCTAGATAACTCGAAATCCTTTTCGTAACAAAAGGAGGAGAGAACGTTCTATAGTTCGAACTAGGCCACTTGCCCTCTTTATAATTCGAATTTTTCATAGCAAAAAAACTATTCTTAATTTTTTTAATTAGGTATGTTATTAACTATTGCAATGTTAATACATATGCATTTTTGTTCTTTTTTGTGGTTTTCATTATTTTTACTTTTTACTTGAGGATATATATAAAATCTATGTAAGCTCATACATATTTTCAAAAAATTATTTTTAAGAAAAAATAAAACCGACTTCAAAAATTAAATGCAACAAATGAAATACACTAAAAGGTATAAAATAATTATTATCTTATTTAGTTACAACTAAACGACGAAATATGAACATGAAATTACTTTTGAAGTTGGTGCCAAACATATACCTTTTATGAATCGCACTCGACGGATCTTACTTAGTACGTTTGGAAGGTTCGCTCGCTTATAGGTATAGTTTGTTTGGCATCGACTTCAAAAAGTAATTTCATGTTAATTTTCGTCGATTAGTTGTCAACTAAATAAGATAATAATTATTTTATACCTTTTAGTGTATTTTATTTGTTGCATTTAATTTTTGAAGTCGGTTTTTATTTTTTCTTAAAAATTATTTTTATCTATAACTGAAAAGCTGTTAGCCATAATCTCCTCCCCCAACTCATCACGAATTTCTCATTACACCATTAGAAGAAGTAACCCTTGGATGACTATAATTATATTATTTTAATTATTTGAAATATCTTATTATATTAAACGAGCAAAGTTTGTATATATATATATGAAATTCACGGGTTAGGAGGGTTTTGTGTTGGACATTCGATCTGTCACGGTCTCATCTTCGGCTAAGATGTTTTTGATGGGTTTTTTGTTAATTGAAATAAGTATTCACAGGTGGTTCATATCATCAGAACTTGCCCAAATTAATATGGCACCATCCCTAAGATACCCCTTTCCAATAAATAAAAGAATCATCGAAATCGGTTCATAAACAAAGAAGTTGGGCCTGAAGAAACCTAACAAAAAAGCCCAATACCAATGAAAAAAACGGGACCGATCGGAAGCTAGACTGACCCAATGCAAATTTTTCAAAATCGGTTGGTGGAGATATGAGGTAACAGACACAAAAAAATCAGTCGAATAAGAACCTCCTCCTTTTTTGAAGTCAGTTAAAAATATAATAAAAACTCTTAATAATTCGAATTTTTTCTTTCATCTTGATATAATTCAGTCTCGATAATTCTAATTTTTCTTGTTAGTCCCTTTGATTTATTTATCGAGAGTCGACTGTATACGAACAAGTATTTTTATTCTTTCCTCTATTTTGTTTATTTATTTATTTTTTAAGGATTTTTATTCAACTTGACATTCCAAAAAATTGTATTTCTCAGTACAATAAGAATAAATCCAACTGGTCTATTTACACCATTTATTGTCCGAATTTAACTTGAGAAAGAAAGAGAGAGAATAAAATAAACTTTTATTGTATATAAAAACCTTTGAATGTTTGGAGAGAGGGTTCCCGACTGGGATTCTCAACGACATTTACGACTATCGCTTGAGAGGCGTTGCGTAGAGTCTTTTTTCTTGCGAAATTGACGAAGAATAAACGAGTGAGTGAACCATTCGCACAGAGCGAATCATTTTTTTTTTACTCTGATCCTTGTATGAGTATGACCCCGTTGACAAAACTTGATTTAAAAGATAAACGATGATCCGTTGACGGAGAGGATCAAGTGCAAGGATCTAATATAAAGAACTGTTTTGAAAGAAAATAAAAATAGATTTATAACAAAAAGAAAGTGGCATTTTTTCATTAAATTTTTCAATTTTTTCGATAAAAAAAAAAATATAATATATAAATTATTATTATTTGAAATGATTTTCAAAGGACGAAAAATGTGATGAAATACTTTTTATAAGAAGGTAATTGGAAAAGTTTATATCTAAAGAGGAAAATATATTTTCTAAAAGAAATTATGAATAACGACTCTCACTGCCGCCTATGGAATCTGCGAAATTTAACGCAACCAAATAACCGACCCGAACTGAATATAGCTAACCTTATCAAAGATCGTTTGGAATCTGATTTGTTTTGGAACAAACTTTTTCTAATGGAGACGAACTTATAAAATCCGAGCCGATTTAATTAGGTATCGGAAATCATTGTCTAATCATTTCATGACAGCCTATTCTTAATGTACTAAAATTGTCTTAAAAGTTTTTCTCTCCTTCATTTAAGTTCGAATATACTTAAGTACTTTACGAAGCTTCATCTTAGATTTTTAGTTAAAGGCCATAGGGTTATAAGTATACTGAATAGGCCCCCGAAAGATAATTTAATATAGATAAAATGTTCTTATCTTCCATTAATTCGATAATTTTTGGTTATATCTATGTCGCAGGTTAATAAAAATATATAAATAATTGATAAAGATAAGAGTAAATAATAATTATATTTAATATTGATTTACTATGAGTTAAGGCTACTAGGTCACTTATTTCACATTAAATTTAATGTGAAATAAGTGACCTAGTATCCTTAACTCATAGTAAATCAATATTAAATATAATTATTATTTACTCTTATCTTTATTAAGATGTTTCACTTTGCACCAACACCACAATCTCTACTAATTATAAATAATTGAGTTTTATAATAGAAAGTTGTTCCTAAAAATATTTGTTACAACAACTATAAAATTGCTTATTGATATATTTACCTGTTGTAATTTTTGACTTTGGCAAAAAATAATTGTTGTTTTAAAAGTGAAATATTGTTTTTAATAAATAGAAATTCTATGAATCTATCTATCTATCTATCTACTCTTATTAAAATGGCAAAAATTAAATTGAAAGTTTTTGCCGAGAGGAGCAGAATTTTTATATATTGAAGGAGACAATAAAAGAGTGTGTCTTCTGCTGGAATTATAAATTTTATTTATTTTTGAATTTATTTATGATGAAGAGGGCAAAGCCCTCGAAACTATAGTCTCGTTATAAATAAATAAAATTTATAATTCTAGCAGAAGACACACTCTTTTATTGTCTCCTTCAATGGCAAAAATTGTTTATATATATATATTTGTTTGTATCTTGGTTCTATTTTGAAAATGACTCTACCGATTTTGATGAAACTATTAACAAATTTTGAGGATGAGAAAGGGACTGGATATGTCTGGACATCGACAAATTTAATCTTAATTGATCTTTTCTTAATTAAAGTAATTATTTACAGATGAAAATCTCAATAAAAAAGTTTGTTTACATTTTTTTCAATTATTGTTTATTTTTAATTGGTTTTTTAATTTTAAAACCCCCTAATAGGTTATAGCAAATATTAATATATTATATTAAAATTAGGAATTTTTTGTTTGTTTTTAATTAACATGTGTCTAAATCATAACATTACAGGTGTGTTTACAAATAAAGTGGTTGAAGTGGATTTTTTATATAACTTGGGAACAAATCTTATGTTTTTATTTCAGATCCTATACGATTTTTTTATTATTATTATTTTCCTATTTATTTTTTTATAATATTTATCAATATGAACGAATGTGGGCAAATTGGTGTACGAGTAAACAAATATATAAATAATATGTGGACCATTAGAAAGCTAGAAATGCAAAAACTGGGTGCGGCGTGGGGTGAATGTGGGAGGTGCGGAAGGTGGGGTGCAGTTGTGGGGATTCGAGGGTGGCAGGCGCGGTTGGGGTGGGGTGGGGCGGAGTGGGGGTGCAGTGGGGGTGGGGGGAGGTGTGTGGTTATATAATATATTTCGTACCAATCTAAATTAACATCTTTTGATACACTTTTCGTCAATCCTGACCTATAAGGGTGACGCATTACTGGATCATTAAAAAAACACTCTCAATAAAAATACACTTTGCTTCTGCATTTAAATGCATATAGGGTCATTTATACACATTTCATTCGTGACTAAACCGTTCACCTCTAAAAATATTATATTTTTCCTAATTTTACATTATTATGATGAAGATTGAGATAGAGAGTAAGTGAGATTAAATAAATTAAGACTTTCAATTTTATTATTAATAGTTTTAATGGAAAGTGCATTAAATTGAATGCAAGCTGTTTTTTTATTATTCACCTTTGAAATTCAGTTAAACGTTTCTTTTTTTTTCTGTTAAATATCTTCATGGGAATAGAATTAATCACCAATGTATAATTTTAAACAAACGTGAAATGATCAAAAGGGAAAGCTTGTAGGATAAATTGAATTGTGCCATCCATGAATCATTTTTCTCTTTTGCTTATAAAAAATTAATAAATACCGATATTTTATCATTGATATCGATGTCAGATAATATATGAACAAATTAATCAGTAATTATTGTTAAATATCATTTGTACATTTTGTTTATTAATTTAAACCCCGCCTCTACATTAAAAATGTTGAGCAGAACAAGATTGGGTTTTCATATACAGGGTGGGTCATATAGATCTACCACATTTTGAAAAGGTATAAAAAAAGAAAAAATTTAAGTAGAAAAAAACTGAATATATTTTTGAAAAGAACATAAAATAATTTTTTTTCAAATGTATTTTAAATATGACCAGACAAAAATGGGGGGGGGGGGGTAAAAAATGAAATTCTAGACCTTTCAACCAAATTCTGTATACATATTTTGTGGGCCCAAAAAGGCTAGAAATGCATATAATAATCACCCAAAATAGGGGGAGGGTCAAAAATGAAAATTATAGCCCTTTTGACCAAGCTCAACCAAAATTTGTATACATATTCTCTGGACCCCCAGAAGGCTAGAAATGTAAAAACTAACCAAATTTTGTATACATAGTTTGGTCGAAAGGGCCAGAATTTTCATTTTTGACCCTCCCCCATTTTAGATGGTTAATTTTTACATTTCTAGCTTTCTGGGGGTCCACAGAATATGTATATAAAATTTGGTTGAGTTTGGCTGAAAGGGCTAGAATTTTAATTTTTGACCCCCCCCTTTTTTTGTCTGATATACCGTTTAAAAACATTAAAAAAAAATATTTTATGTTCTTTTCCAAAATATATTCAGTTTTATTTTAGCAAAAATTTTCATTTTTTTATACCTCTTCAAAATGTGGTAGATCTTTATGGTCCAACCCTGTATATGAAAACCCAATCTTGTTAATTACTTGAATTTTAGATTGATGGTCAAGTAGTGAGGATTTAAATGAAGTACCACGTTTTAGTCAAATATAACACCTAAATTGTTTTTATCCGAGCTTTCAATCTTTATTTGATCATCTTCAGACGTATAAAACGTAAGGAAAGTGTTTAAAATCTTATTAATTATAAAGATATATATAAAATTCCGTTGAAAAGTTATTATGAAAGGTGGATAACATTTGAATTAATCAAATTATTAATTTTTTCTGCGAGTTATTTATTAGTGCCTAGAAGGTAGGCAACCAGTCCAGCATCTTAGCATTTGCAGAGCCTACCATATAGGCGTGCCCACTAAGGTTATTTTGTATATTTTCGAATTTTTACGCTGACAGAGGCTCGCTCATATGGTTCGAAATAAATAAAAAAAAATATCCCCCATCTTTCAAGTCTCTATCTCAATTTTAACCTGTGCCTCACAGGATGCAAGTTTCCCATCTAAATAACATGGAGTTTTTGGCATTTAACGATCAATTTTTTATTCCGGCCAAAGTAATTGTTCAAAAAATTTGAAACTCTCTAGACATTATCCTTATAATAGTAGTCATCTTTCAGAGTTTTTACAGATTTTTAGCTATTACAATTTTAGAATTAAAGCTAGATAAAATACTGCTAAATCTTAGTGTTACTAAGTTATAGACTCCAAAATTACAATATTTAAAAATCTGTGAAAATTCTGAGGGATAGTTACTATTATAAGGATAAAGAGTTTCAAATTTTTTGAATCATTACTTTGGCCGGAATAGAAAATTGATTGTTCAATGCCAAAAACCCCATGTTATTTATTTAGATGGGAAACCTGCATCGCTGTTCGGCAAATGTTAAAATTGAAATAGAGACTTGAAACTTGGGGGATATTTTTATTTATTTATTTCGAACCATATAAACCTATGTTGGCGTAAAAATTCGAAAATACCCATCATTCATATTACCATTCTAGTGTCCACATAACGTATTATTCTCAAGACTAAAACCACAGGTTTCAAAGATTTAGCATTGCATCCCGACATCCCAGAGAGCCATACTCCCTATTTACACAGTATTAGACAATAATTGAGTGGATATTGATGATGCAGTCCAAAAAAGAAGAAGATACGTTAATTTATACTATCTTTTTAATCATAAACCGACGTTTCGGAGGCTATTCCCTCCTTCTTCAGGGTTTTGAAAAGACAGTGAAGGAAATCCAATGCGACATTCCCCTCTGTCTTCTCTTTCAGTTGCAGTAACACTATATTGACTGTCAATTTTAGAGATTGGAAAAGCAAGGGTTAGTTTTGAAATTAGGCTGGAATAAGGAAATCTCTGCGTTACTAAGGTAAATATTTTGTTTATTTTTAAAATATTTTTTCATTTTTTTAGATAATATGGTTAAAAGGGATAGTCAATCCAGGGTTGGGACTAGAAGTATAGGTGTTGAAACCAGTGGTGGTATTTTTGTTATGTGGATGATTCAGATGGTTATATAGATTATAAGGATATAGGGAAGAATGGTATTAATTTAAATACAGTCTGGTTCCTACAAGTTAGTTAATTCAGATATTAATATATAGGTTTGCATTCATTTGTAGGATCTGGCATTGATTTGTGGAAGTCTGTCTATTTAATACTACTTGGGATTATAGTTTTCTGCCTCCTATGATTAAATCAATTATAAATTTTGTCAAGTCCTAAAGTCCTAGAATGTAAAAATTTTTATTTAGTTCTCACAAGCAGAGATTAGCTGAGGTAGAGAGAGGTCATACCATCCTTGTTAAGGTTTTGACCAGGTTTCCTTAACAACTTATGGCAAATGCGTCCGCTTGCTCCTGGTATCAGGTTTTTGCGCGGAATTTTTAAATTACTTTTTGTCTTTTGATGGAAATCTATGGTCATTTTATTTGTTAATGAGCATACATTTCTATTTTTTTCTTTTTTTTTTTTTTTACTTGTTTATTATTTGTTAAATTGTTGTAATTAATTTCTATTGATGTTTGTTAATGTATTGTAGCTAGATAGTATTGATGTTTGGAGGACCTAGCCACCGAGGACTTGTGCCTCTAAGCAGGTCGAGGAATAAAGATTTATTTATTTATTTATTTATTTATTTATTAATATTTCAAATGAATTTGGATAAAGTTTAGCAACGATCCGTTGCAGTTTATTTTTTTTATGAAACTGGCCCTATAATATACAGAGAGCGTAATGAATCTTGGAAAAAGTTTTTTCTTTTCGAACAATTTTCATTAAAAAGTCTTTAATTCATACTTGTTATTTACTAATACACACGTCACCGACAACTGTTTTTATCTCTTGGTCGTTGTCTAATTTCGGTATTCATTCTGATTTAGAATCTTATAAGGAAACGAGGATGTCAGGGTCGATTCACTCTCTGCACATCCGGAAGCCTTAAACACTTCCGGCATTAGCACGTCACTTTCTTTCCATATCGAGAAATACGTTGTTTGTTTATTAATGTTCATTCACAATTTGTACTAACGATTATAGGCTAAACGAATGGGACGCATATTTCACAGTGAATTAATTTTCATTGTGAAACACACCCTCTTTTAAAACTTAATATTTATGCAAAATTTTATTATTTTATATAAATTATACGAGCTTCTTTTGTTGCATTCTATCTAATCATTGTCGATCTTTTTTTAGATCCGTTCTTGGTTCTTGAAATTACTTATTTTAGATCTCTTTTAGTAAATTTTTATTACACACTTTTATTTAACTCTATCTGTACGAGCTTTTCGTGCGTGCCTTCGACACGCCCTCGAAGCTCGGCCCTCCTGGCTGGTGCCCTGGCGTGCGGCGTCTCGGTCCAAAAATTTTATTCCTCTTAAAAAACAACCCTCCAAATGTATACCCGTAAACTACCGAAAATACATCATCTCTTAAAAGTTTCGCCTCTTTAATTTTTGAGTGGCGAGGGGGGGGGGGAGGAATAATTATCAATATATTTAATGTTTCTTAATTTAAAATAAATTGGAGTCTTTCATTTCAAAATTCGAGTCCAAATTACAATTATATTTCAAATTTGCCTGGTTAATGAAAATCGATTCGAGCCATCAGTTTAAAATCCGAGCTGACAATTATATTTCAAATTTGCCTCGCTAATTAATATATATTTAATGTTTCTTAATTTAAAATCTATTGGTGTTTTTTCATTTTCATTCGAGTTCAAATGAATACAATATTATCTCGTCACAAAGTCTAAATAAAAAAATATATAGTTTTAGTAACAGAAATCAAGATATAAATATTATTGTTGCATTGGTGTAATGGCTAGAGCTGATGCCCTTAGTTCAAGAGTTCGTCGGTTCGATTCTAGGCAAGAGGGTAATTTTTTTAAAGAAAATTCTCTTAGCGTTGTTACAAATTAATCTAGCCTCTTATATATAGTATATGAGCAAAATTTGGTAATCGAATTTTAACCCACTTCTACAGTGCTCGTGAAATTTTGTACACGTTTGTATTTGTGATAACAATAAAATATTTTATCTATTCTACATAATAAAGAATAATAAACACATTAGAAGAAATTTTCTCTTCAGAACTGGTAAAAATTTTAATTGAGAAGTGATGGAAAGGCAGCCCAAGGATAGTGAAAAAATTATTTCGTGTAAAATTAAAGAAAAAATTCATTCTTTAAAAATTCTATTGTAGGCTCTGTTGAGAAAGGACAAATTTCGAGCAAATATCTTGTATTTTCCTATCAATGATCCCTTTTAAACTCTGAAGAAGGAGAGAAAATTCTCCGAAAAGGTGGTTTTTGAGTGAGAAAAAATGATTGTCTAATAAACCTATTTTATTTGAAAGCATTTTTTCACTATCCTTGTGCTTCTTTTCCACCACTTCTAAATTACAATAAAACCTTTAAATTGAAGGCAAAAGTGGAAAATTTAACAAGGCTAAATAAAAGCTAAATAAAATTTCAATCGAAAAGAGGGTCAAATTTTTTGTGGGATGAAAATAAAAAAATATTTTTTATTATGAATAGTGATATATTCCTGTAAAGATTTCATTATGGTAGAATTAGTCTAAATCGTTTTAATTTAAATTGAAAGTTTCTTTTTGCCAAGAGTAGCAGAATTTTTATAAATTGAAGGCGACAAGGGTGTCTTGTGCTGAAAAAATAAATATTTAATTTATTTATAACGAGACTATAATTTCGAGGGATTTTCCTGTGAATCAATTGTAATAGACTGATGAAGAGGGTAAAGCCCTCGAAACTATAGTCTTGTTATAAATAAATTAAAAATTTATTATTCCAGCAGAAGATACACTTTTATTGTCTTCTTCAACTTTTTAATTTAGTTTAAAATGTTTAAGAAAGCCCGAAGTGGCCATTTTTAGTAGATTTTTGTACCTGTCTGTGTTCAGAACTAGCTTAACTTAAAATTATGAAATAAAATTCTCTCATCATCCCATAATAAGAACGAATTTGATATCTCAAGTATTTTAAGCTACGGAACACTCGGTATGCGAGTCCTACTCGCACTTAGCCGGCTTATTTCTTATCAATCTATTACTTAATATATTTTTAATGGTATATCACTTGCATCCATAATAAATAGTACCTGGAGCCATTGAGCGATGCACGGTAACACCTGAACCCCCCCACCCGAAACCATACACCTCTCCCCCCACCACTACACCCCCTCCTGCGCCTCCCGGATCCCCACAACTGCACCCTACCTCCTGCACCTCAGACATCCACCCCACCCCGCACCCAGTTTTTGCATTTCTAGCTTTCTAATGGTCCACACATTACGTGTATATTTGTTTACTCGTACACCAATTTGGCCACATTCGTTCATATTGATAAACATTATAAAAAAATAAATAGGAAAATAATCGTATAGGATCTGAAATAAAAACATAAAATTAAATAAGATTTCTTTCCAAGTTATATAAAAAAAGCCACTTCAACCACTTTATTTGTAAACACACCTGTAATGTTATGATTTAGACACCTGTTAATTAAAAAAAAAAAAATTCCTAATTTTAATATAATATATTGATATTTGCTATAACCTATTAGTCGGTTTTAAAATTAAAAAAACAATTAATAAATAAAAGATAATTGAAAAAAATGTAAACAAACTTTTTTATTGAGATTTTCATCTGTCAATAATTATTTTAATTAAGAAAAGATCAATTAAGATTAAATTTGTTGAGGTCCAGACCTAGTCAGATCCTTTTCTCATCTTCAAAATTTGTTAATAGATTTTGTTCCATCAAAATCGATAGAGCCGTTTTCAAAATAGAACTACCATAAGATAGAAACAAATATATATATAAAACAATTTTTGGTCATTTAATAAGAGTAGATTAATTAAAACAGAAATAGTAAGGAAATTGGAAAAAAAATAAAAAACAAGTGTTTTTATTAAATGGGCCCATCAAAAATTTAAAAATTTTTATGTTGTTATTTAATTGTTAAAAGGGGAAAAAAGTTCAAGATTGTTGGGTAATTGGGGCTAGAATGTATTGTAGATATAATAAAAAAGATTTTTTTTTTTTTATATAATGATACTGATACAAGAAGAAGTTGCACCAAGAAGGTACAACCTCTGTAGTCCGTGGTGGACCCTTGTAACTTGAAGATAAGGGGAGATTTAGGGATTGGGTAGCAGTCGAAGATATCTGTGGATGCTGGTCTTGAAAGATTGAAGGTTATAAGTTGCTGGAAAGACGGTCGGGGGAAGAGAGTTCCAGTCTCTAGATGTCATAGGGATAAATGAATTGGCGAATGCGTTTGTTCGATTAGTATCCAGTTTAAGCGCGTAGGGGTGTTGAGTTTTAGAAAATCGTATATTTCGCGCAAATGAAGCCTTTGGTGGGATTATCGATTTTATTTCGTCAGTACAAAAGCCATGGTAATATCTATAATAAAAATGATGATTGAAGATGTTTCGTGGCATAGTGGAATTGTCTTTTGACAGAGTGATAAGATGACCCACTGAAGATGTCGAAATAAATCGACGAAACGTCTGGCATATTTAATAAAAACTCTATTTTTAATTTATTGTCCAATTCCCTACTATTCCTGTTTTAATTATATTTTTATTATTTTTAGACAGTGTAGATATATAATACATAAACTTCTGAATTGCATCCTCTCTCATTGAAGCAAACATGTATAATTATGTATACATATACGTAATACAAACAATTTAATTAACAGCCAATGTGGTACTTTGATCTGACGGCGCGTATAATTGGGAACTATAGGAGCTCTCACTTTGGACAATCCGACCACTCACAGGCCCAAGCCGAGTTGGATGTCCATTCTGTTCTTGGTCATAATGGATGTCGGCTTTGAATTCCTATATAATGACAGTCCTTGCTCCTTTCATTATCTTATCTAATATCAACGGATTATATTGGACCTTAGTCGGAAACTAGCAAATCAATACGATTAATGTATGTACAATTAACCTCTTTATTCGGAAAGTTACCATAGATTTAGTACCTGCAGGTCCAAGGAACACGGAGCGATAATTTTTGATTCAATTAAAAGCGATATATTAATTTTTTATTTTTAATTTTAAATTCAGGTAAAAAGGTCGATTTTTAATCGCAGTCAAAATAAAATAAAATTGAAATAAAACTTATTTTATATTTTTACCAACGTTTCTCTTACTACAAACATGGACTAAAAACATTATCGCAAGCACGAGAAGATCAAGAACAGTCGATGGTGGGGATGTAATCTCCGAAGTCGAAGCTCAAATAAAATGTATACGCTAATGCATGTAAAATAATTGGTTCAATAAAATTTATTATTATTATTATTATTATTACCAACGTTTACACCCGCTATGGCCATCCTCAAGATGTATCACTGGCCACAAAGTTTTGAATGTACTTGCAATTAAAAATAATATTAATATACACGGAGATTCTTCGATGACCCTTTTAAATCCTGAATAAGGAGGTACGATCCTTCGAATTAATGGATTTTTTAAGAGAATGAAATTGATATTCTAATAAATTATTTTAATTTATTAAACTGGCAAATTCTAATATATAATAATATTTGTATTGATATATTAGTGAATTTTAAAATAAAAAAAAAACAATTAATTTTATTACTTAAAAGAAAATTGTATAAAAATGTAATTATACATTTTTATTCAAACAACCATCTGTGAATAATTAATTGAATTAACAAAAAACCTATCAAAAACAACTTAGCCGAAGATGAGACTGTGACAAATCGAAATGACAACATAATAAAAATAATTTTTAAGAAAAAAATAAAAACCGACTTCAAAAAATTAAATGCAACAAATAAAATACACTAAAAGGTATAAAATAAATAATAATCTAATTTAGTTACAACTAAACGACGAAATATTAACATGAAATTACTTTTTGAAGTCGGTAACAAACAAACTATACCTATAAGCAAGCGTACCCGCCAAACGTACTAAGTAAGATCCGTCGAGTGCGATTCAGAAAAGGTATATGTTTGGCACCAACTTCAAAAAGTAATTTCATGTTAATATTTCGTCGTTTAGTTGTAACTAAATAAGATAATAATTATTTTATACCTTTTAGTGTATTTTATTTGTTGCATTTAATTTTTTGAAGTCGGTTTTTATTTTTTCTTAAAAATTATTTTTATTTTTCTCTTTTTAGTGATGTTATTAATAGTGATCATATCATCAGAACTTGACCAAATTAATATGACACCATCCCTAAGACACCCCCTTTCGGATAAAAAAAGAACCATCGAAATCGGTTCATAAACAAAGAAGTTAGGTCTAAACAAACCTAATAAAAAAGGTCTAATACCTATGAAAAAAAAAACGAAAAAAAATGGGACCAATCGGAAGCTAGACTGGACCCATTGCAAATTTTTTTTCAAAATCGGTTGAGAATTGGCGGAGATATGAGGTAACATAGGCACAAAAAAAAAAATTCAGTCGAATAGAGAACCTCCTCCTTTTTTGAAGTCGGTTAATAACCCCCTAACCCATGAATTTCATCCAAATCGTTAGAGTCGTTTTCAAGAACCCGATTCTATATATATATACAAGAATTGCTCGTTTAATATAATAAGAAAGATAAGATAATATTATATTAAAAATAATTAAATAATATAATATAATTAGAGAGTAGTATAATTAGTATCTCCAAATATTAGAAGGAATTATGATTCAATCCTATCCTAATATTACCATTTGCTTAAGAATACTTTTTGTTTACCTGTAACTGTTGCGTCCGGTGAAAGAAGTTTCAGTAAACTAATAAAAAATCATTTAAGATCGAGATATGAATCAAGTTGTAAGTGGGATAACTCCCGTATATCGAATAAAATAAAAATAAATAAAAAAATAAGAGAGAGTAAGCAATTTAAGTTTATTCTCTATCGAATATAATGTGTTTGTTGTGGCGGATTATCCATAGGCAAACTAGGCACGTGCCTAGATGCGCACCTAAAATGGTGAATAGATAGCTCGAAAACAGTTGGAGATTATTAAATAAGATTTGGACTCGAATTTCGAAATTAATAAGTTGCAATTTTCTTACAAATATCAACTTTCTAGCTCTAATCCTAAGATGACAAAAAAAATAAAATAAAATAAAGTAAAATTGCTAAATTATCAAAATATGCAGAAATCGTATAGTAAAAATGTTTCCTTTTTCATCTAATATTGATTTTGAATGATAAATCTTTGAAATTTTTTTCTCTTTGTTTTATAAAAGCACATCCCCTCTAGCTTCATGACCCCCCCCAGTTTCAGGAAAAGTACATCATATTTCCTTCACTTCTTAAGAATTTGAAGAGGTTTTTATTACCTTTTGTTGAAGTCATAAATTGATGGTTTTTATTTTTAAGATAAAATGCTAATTTTGCAACAATTTTCAATCTCCGCCCCTTGTGGACACCCCTGGTTTTTATATTGTGTTGAAATAAAGTTTTGCTGCATTTTCTTTGATTCTTATTATCGCTTGCATAGCTTTCGTATTCCTTATTTTATTAATTATTTTTAATTTTGTAAGAAATATAGCATAGACGCTGATTTTTGGTTCAGCCTATATACATTTGTAAATCCTCCTCTGTGTCTTTGTCGATATGGATTTTGACACCATAATAACACTACTCGACCAAAAATTTTACCCGTAAACCTAACAATATATTCCAGTAGAGTTTTCTACGCTGATTATCCTGGAATTTCCCGATTTTTTACAACACACAATTTTGAAATATTATCGGTCAAAATGACTAAAAAGGCCATTTTAACTTATTTTCCAGTCCCATTAAATATTAAACAGCAATATTTGAAATCAAAATATTTTTTGGCGTAATAGAAAACATCTTCCTCTTTGATTTTCAAATTACCACTTGTTTTTAGCTCAATTAGAACTCGAGTTATAACTAAAAAACTAAAACTACGTGATTATAAAGGATAAAAAATATATATAAAAACATAACTTCTTAGATTTTTAGTTTTTATTTTAACTCGAGTTCTAATTGAGCCAAAAACAAGTGGAAATTCGAAAATCAAAGAAGAAGCTGTTTTCTATTACGTCAACGAAATATTTTGATTTCGAATATTGCTGTTTAATATCCAATGGGACTCGAAAATAGGTCAAAATGGCCTTTTTCGTCATTTTCACAGATAATATCTCAAAACTCTGACGTGTTGTAAAATATCGGGAACTTGTAGAATAATCAGAGTAAAAAACATTACTGGAATATATTGTTAGGTTTACGAGGAGCAATTTTTGTTAAATTTTTGTCGAGCAGTGTAATTGATGATTTTGCGAATGCAAAAGCCCGAAAAGTTAAACTTTTTTAATCACTTTCTTCTAAGTTTTAATTTCCTTTTATTCTACTATATTAATATTTAATAAATATTTGAAAATTTGTTAAATAAAAAAATGTTTTACACATATTCTTCTTCAAGTGCCATACTCGATTCCGAGCGTCGGCGATAACTATGGAGAGTATCCTCCTGGGGAAATTTTTCAGAGAGGTGGTTTCCCATTGCCTTCCCCTGAAGGAATCAGATTATAGCCAAATATTTGCAACGAGTCGGGCTTGAATCCGCGCTAGCTTGATTAGAAGGCAAAATGAATCTTACCCATATAAATTATTTAAATACAAAAGCCTAGTTATCCCATATTCCCATGATCATAATATTGATGTATATTCTTAGCTACATTTTACTCTGAGTAGGCGCCGTAACTATAGTGTGCCATAGGCACAAGTTCGCTAGTTAAACCTCTGTTATTTTCGTTACTACTCAAAAAATGAAAATGGTTTTAACAACATCTATCTGACTAAATATGCATATTCTGTATTCTAAAATAATCAATCTGGAATTTAACAGAAAGAGAATATCTTATTATATGAAACGAGCAAAGTTTGTATATATATATATATCCGGTGGGGTTCTCGAAAACGGCTCTAACGATTTGGAAGAAATTCACTGGTTAGGAGGGTTTTGTGTTGGACATTCGATCTGTCACGGTCTCATCTTCGGATAAGTTGTTTTTGATGGGCTTTTTGTTAATTGAAACAATTATTCACAGGTGGTTGTCTCGATAAAAATGTTTATTTACATTTTTATTAAATTTCCTTTTAATAAATAATTAATTGATTTTTTAATTTTATATCCCACAATAAGATTATTACAATTATTTTTATATATTAAAAATTGGGCAATTTAATTGATTAAAAATGGAGTTTTAAATCCCACAAATATTAATTAGACAATTTAATTGATGAACTCAAAAATTGTTATTTAATTAAAAAAAATAATTATACCGTATTTATTTATATACCTACTATATATACATAATCTGTGGGCCACTGAAGGCTAGAAATGCAAAAACTGGGTGCGTGGGCGTGGGTAGATGTGGGGATCAGGAGGTGGGGTTCAGTGGTGGGGGTGCCCGGGGTTTCGAAGGTGGGGGTGAGGGAGGGTGCAGGAGGTGGGGTGAAGTGGAGGGGGTCCGGGGGCGAGGGGGTTCGGGGATTAATATATAGCTATTAACTGAAGCAAAAAGTTACCGAGCATCGCTCGGTGGCCAGGTACTAATTTTAAATCAATCCTGGTATTTATAATAGTTTTATCTAAATTTAATCTATTATGTAATATTAATGCCCTACTAACATTCCCCAAGTTTCAAAGTATAATATGGGAACGTTCAAATACCAAACTTAATTAAGTGATATATTAATATGTGATATAATATTAACTATGCGCGGGATGATAACCACTATCGAATACACTGGTCGATAAAAATTTGTTGCCGTAAATCTAACAATGAATTCCAGTAGAGCTTTATACTCTGACTATCATGCACTTTCCCGATTTTTTTGCAACCGTTCAGAGCTGTAAGATATTATCGGTCAAAGCGGCGAAAAAGGCCATTTTGACCCATTTTCGAGTCCCAGTAAATATTAAACAGCAATATTTGAAATCAAAATATTTTGTTGACGTAATAGAAAACATCTTCCTCTTTGATTTTCAAATTACCAATTGTTTGTATGCTCAATTAGAACTCGAGTTATAACTAAAAAACTAAAACTACAAGATTATAAAGGATAATAAACATAGATAAAAATATATGGTCTTAGTTTTTTTTATAACTTCATTTCTAATTGATCTAAATTCAAGAGGTAATTTGAAAATCAAAGAGGAAACATATTTTGATTTCAAATATTGCTGTTTAATTTCTGATGGGTCTCAAAAATAGGTCAAAATGGCCTTTTTCGTCGTTTTGACCGATACTATCTCAAAACTCTGAACTCTAAAAGTTTTTGTTTTGCCGAGAGTAGCAGAGTTGTTGATTCACAAAGAGAAACAAAGAGGTTGTCCTCTGCTTGATGCAAATAAACATACACGATGATATATCTGTATATATATTATTTATTTGGAGTAATTTTTGGAGACGGACTGATAAGTGAATTAAGTGGATATTGATGAGGCAGTCCAAAAAAATTATTATTATTTATTTGTTTGAGACTATAGTTTCGAAGACTTGGTCTTCATCATCAGTCTTTCTTCAATTATAAATGTTTTTCATGGAGTCAATATCATATGGATATTGAAAACTTGGTGTTCTTTCGTCACTGCTGGAGGGCTAGGAACTAATAAAAAAAAATCATCTTGATATATATGTGTGTATGTTTATTTGCATCAAGCAGAGGACAACCTCTTTGTTTCTCTTTGTGAAAGTCCATGATAATCAGCGTAGAAAACTCTACTGGAAGCCATTGTTAGGTTTACGGATACAAATTTTGTTTAATTTTTGTTGAGCAGTGTTAATATTCTTCGTGTAAGCAGATTAGGTAAGATCTTTATATTTCTAATAATCGCTATCACAAAAATGCACTATATAATAATTTGAAAGTTTATATTGGGAAAATAAGGACGAGTTTTTATAATGGCTTGCTTTATTTATCCACCAACGTTTCGTCGACTTTGCCGACTTCTTCAGGGCTTCTATAGTTATAAGAACTTATTCTTGATATTGAATTTACAAAAGTACAGTCAGAATCCAAAAGCATATGTATCAACAGTTTACCTACCTTGTCCTTATTTTCCCACTATAAACTTTCAAATTATAAATTAAATTATGGACTTGAGAAATGATAACAAGCAATTTATAATAATATTCTCAACTGGAACACAGATATCATAATTGAAATATATCCAGTAATGAAAAATCTAAAATCTAAAAAATGGTATGGAAGAATTAATCAAATTCGCAAATATATATATCACAGACATAATCTACTATGGATATAAAATAGCTATTATAAAGTCAAATATTACGTTTGTTTCTAGAACAGCCATTAAAACTATCAGCTCAGTTATATATATGTTTCAAGAAATTTATTGCCTAATTTATTACACAGCTCGATAGCCAACAAATGATTTTTTTTTTAAATTTTTCTACGGGGTTCTGTAGCCAAAAATCTAATAAATTCATCAATTTGAGGAGAGAATAATTTTGATACCTAAACCAACTATACTTATGACTTCATGAGTCATTCTACGCCAAATCGGACGGTTTGAAAAAAATTCAATTTTTAATATCCATCAAAAAACTCTTCCTGGTAAATTTTGAATTTTTTTTGATCATCGGTTTAAAAGATATAGAATATCGGATTTTCGCTCATAACTTCTTCAAAAATGTTCCAAATTCAATTTTGTTTTCTTTGAATTTTTTTTTTGTAGAAAAAAATACCAAAAAATTATTTATACTGTTTTTTATATGCGATTTTTGAGTTTGAAAATTTTAATCTTGTTTTTGAAACTATATGTATGTACTCTTCGATTTTTTGATAATTTTTATTTTAAACTTCTATTCATTCGACAAATTTTAAGACCGGGTCGATAGTGGTCCTATGATAATTACTATTTTTTTCGATTTTTGGTAATTCCGAAAAAAATTTATTCTCTATTAACTATTATTAAAAACACTTTTGGTATTGAGTTCTTTTTTTTTAGTTATTTTGAATTCATTTTTATTTTTTTTTATAGTTAACAGGTGTTTAAAATAAATAATTAGTTTGTTGAAAGAAAATCAAAATCAAAAATCGGAAAAAATAGTAATAATAATAGAACCACTATCAACCGGTCTTAAAATTTGTAGAATGAATAGAAATTTAAAATAAAAAATTATCAAAAAATTCGAAGATTACATACAGTTACAAAAACAAGATTAAAATTTCCAAACTCAAAAATCTCATATAAAAACACTTTAAATAATTATATCCAAACGCCATCCACTCGATCGCGAACCCAGAGGTCGAAAATAATTTTCTTCTTCACTTCAGCGCGTAACCACAATGAGGCCGCGTCGAAAGATAATTATAAATCAAATTAGAGGAACGAAGAAAAAGATTTTTATATTATAGACAAAAGGATCAGCCGGGATTCGTATCCTCGTCATGTGCGCTGCGATGCCTTTAAAGAGCCTTAGCTCCCATCCTCCCGGCCACCGATCCCTGAACCCAAGTTGATACTTAATGTTTATATGAATTTGGAATTTCATTTTTATTTAATCTTTTAATCTCTTTCTCGTTCATTTTTCGCAGTTCTGTAGTTGGCGTTTGGATATAGTTTAATTAAGTCGCTTAAGAGCTGCAAAAAATGAACGAGGAAGAAGATTAAAAAGATTAAATAAATATGATATTCCAAATTCATATAGACATTAAGTATCAGCTTGAGTTCAGGAATCGGTGGCTAGAGGATAAGAGCTAAGGCTCTTATAAAGGCATCGCAGCGCACGTACAAAAATCCGGGTTCGAATCCCGGCTGATCCTTTTGTCTATAATATATAAATCTTTTCTTCGTTCCCTAATTTGACTTTAAATAATTTTTTGTATTTTTTCTAAAAAGTATGTAAAAAAACAAAATTAATTTTTTTATTGTATTTTGACCATTTTATAAGAAATTCGATATCTTTTAAAACGGTGATCAACAAAATTTCAAAATTTACAAGGAAGAGTTTTTTTGATGGGTACTAAAAAATGTCAAAAAATGAAGGAAATCAAAAATTAAAATATTTCAAACTGTCCGATTCGATGTAGAATCCCCCTTACACACAGCTTTCATTCTTGAGTTATCGTGAGTATCGGAATCCAGATAAACAAACAGAAAAATCAAAATATTTTTCTTCACGTTTCGAACATTTCTAAACTCGAAAAAGAAAAAAAAGTACCTAAAACTAACACTCAGATAGTAGTAATTTTAATCCTCTAGAGGTGTGAACATTAGGTTAATTGAAATAATTTTAATGACACTTTATCAACCACTTAACAAAACATATTTCTTGTTTATATGGTAAGATTAATAAAATTCCACATGACTGGCTCTTATTTATAACATCTCTCTCTTCATCTTCCATGACACTCTAAGAACATACAAACAATAAACTTAAAACAAAAGTGTCACGAAAGATGAAAGGCAATGTTATAATATTCAGTCATGCGTGCAATTTCATTCATATTATAAACGAGAAACATGTTTTGTTAAGTCCTTGATAAAAGATTCCATATAGGATCGTGTTTTAACTAAACGTCGTTTCAATTAACCTGATGTGTCTACATCCCTAAAAAACTGTGTCCATGGTCGTCGGTCCATGTATGTGTGTGTGTGTATGTGTGCACTGACAAACGAAATTCGAAACGTAGGCTAGAAATCAGTAAGCATCATCGGTATAATGGACCGAAAAAATCAGAGGGTGTACTCAATATGGGTTGTGGGTATTTTTACAAATTTAACAAAATTTAATTTATTTATTTATTATTTTGATATTACATTATGAACTTTTTGTATTTATTAGGTTAATCATGTTAAATATATTATATACCATATACCAGGGGTGGCCACTAACCTTAACTTTGGGAGCCGCAAATTTATAAAACTGTTTCAAAGCGAGCCACATTGTTTGGAGATTAATTAATGGTTTATTTAAAAAAAGACACATTTTTTTATTTTATAAAATATAAATGAAGTAACATATATTTTTTGCTCTACTTATAGCATTACAAAAATAATTTTTGTATTATTATTTTTTTAATTTAATTATTATACAGGGTGTGGCATAAAGATCTACCACATTTTGAAGAGATATAAAAAAATGAAAAAATTTAACTAGAAAAAACTAAATTTATTTATGGATCCCCAGAAGGCTAGAAATACAAAAATTAACCAAATTTTGTATACATAGTTTGGTCGAAAGGGATACAATTTTTATTTTTGACCATTTAGGGTGGTTAGTTTTTGCATTTCACTGGGCAACAAAAAAATAATTTTTAAATGCTTCGAGCACTTGATGAGTCAATTCCTACCAATTTTGGGTTGAGAAAAACGAATATGACAATGAAAATTTTTTCTTAGCTCTAGTTTCTGTGAAATACAGTAGGTGGCGGATCAAAGAGAAAAAGATACATTTTAATTACATATGCTAACAACATTGAAAGTGCATTTTATTTTTTTACAAATTGTAGTTACATTCTAAGAGTTCTACATTGCTGGAATAATACTTCACAGATGGTCGTGTCTGAAGAGATTTATGTGGTGCCTTCATCAGATCGTCGTTTTTTAGCTTGCCTCTTTTTTGTTGCCCAGTGTTATTAGTCCATCAGGAATTTACAGATTAGTTTTTAACCTGTAAACTCCTGATGATGGACTAATAATCCGAAATATATTGAGATTGTATACACCTCTTTGAGTTTTATTTCATTCACTCTGAAACTACACTCCCTTTACTTTATTAATGTTTATTATCCTTTATAATCACGTAGTTTTAGTTTTTTAGTTATAACTCGAGTTCTAATTGAGCTACAAACAAGTGGTAATTTGTAAATCCAAGAGGAAGCTGTTTTCTATTAGTTCAACAAAATATTGTGATCTCAAATATTGTTGTTTAATATCTAACGGAACTCGAAAATAGGTCGAAATGGTCTTTTTCACCGTTTTGATCGATTATATCTCCAAAACAAGAGCTAATCGGTAATCTTTATGGTGATTTTTGAATTCAGCAGGTGGAAATACATAAGAATCAGCTATTTTTGAGCCCGAAGCATTTTCATTGTTGGGCAGTGATTTCTATCCCTCTGGGTATACAAAATTTTGGTTAATTTTGGTTGAAAGGGCTAGAATTTTTAATTTTGAACATCCCCCCGTTTTGGGTGGTTAGTTTTTGCATTTCTGGCCTTCTGGGGGTCCACAGATTATGTATACAAAATTTGGTTGAGTTTGGTCGAAAGGGCTAGAATTTTCATTTTTGACCCCCCCCCCCTTTTTTTTGTCTGATAATGTTTAAAATACATAAAAAAAATTATTTTATGTTCTTTTCAAAAATATATTCAGTTTTATCCTAGTTACATTTTTCATTGTTTTATACTTCTTCAAAATGTGGTAGATCTTTATGCCAAACCCTGTACTTTTTAAAATCAGTATTATTCAAGAGGGTTCAAGAGCCGCACGAGATTGACTGAAGAGCCGCATGCGGCTCGCGAGCCACGTTAGTAGCCACTTCTGCTATATATAATATATATATTTTTTTATTAAAAAAATTGATAAAATTTATTTTATTTATTTATTATTTTGATATTTGATATGTACTTGTTGTCTTTATTAGGTTAAGTACCTGGAGTACCAAGCGTTGCTCTGTAATTTTTTGCTCTAGTTCAAAGTGATATCTACTCTTATTTCATTATGAGTCAAGTAGCCAAGGGTGGTTGTAAGCGAAAGTCGTGTGGTGCACAGACCAGTTGATTTTTTTTAGAACAGCTTACTGATTAAAAAATAAAGGGTAATCAAATGCCAATTTAAATGATTGAATTTATTTCGAGAAAAACAAACCAGCTGGGTTTAAATTAATATCTCTGTATGCTTCAAAAACCATTAATGAGCTTAATTTGTACATATATTATGTATATCTATGAAATAAACATTATATAAGTAATTTAAATTATAATTAGAATGATTATATTAATGAGTTTTCCATCAATATGGACTTTTGTCGGGTGAATTTGTAAATTACCACGATAATACTAAATAATATAAATTATTATTTTAACACATTTTAATAAATTTAATATTAATATTATTATAGACTAGCTGTTGCCTGTCGCTTCGTTCCGACACAAAGAGAGACCTAGCAAAAATAATAAGGTTCCGAATTATGAGATTGGTCATATAAAAGTCTCCACGGTTTTTTGTAAAGTTTTAAAAGAAAAAATTTCTTTATTGAAAATCAATTTTAATCAAGTACATATTGAGCATTATTATCTATGACCTTTTGCCATTTTTTGGGTAGCTTCATAATTCCATCGGTGTAGAACTTCTGTGATTTATCGTCGAAAAACTTGGCCAAGTAATTTTCAGCGGCGCTTCGGTCGGCCAATATTTAATTTACCATACAGGATATGGTCAAGTATTTGAATCGTGCATGAAAAAAAGTGGGCTTTTTCCTTCTTTTTTCAAAATATCTAAAAAACGGCGGAAAATATTTTGATTAAAGAAATTGAGCGAAACCATGGCATTTCACTCTACAAAAAAGCTCTAATAAGTGAAAAATTATATTTTTCGAGATAATAATTGTTTTGTCAAAATGTCTGTTAGTTAGTTAGTTAGTTAGTCTGTCTGTTAGTTAGTCTGTTAGTCTGTGCTTTACCAAATTTTTGTGGACGAGCTAGCTCAAAAACTAGTGTGAAGATCGAAACCAAATTTCACAGGTAGTTTTGGTTCATTGAGATTAAGAGCTGATTAGATTTTGGTGCATATCGACCCAAAATTAAGGGGGGATGGAGGGGGGTTAAAAATGAAAAATCTAGGCTATTTGAGCAAACTCAACCAAATTTTGTATACATAATCAGTGCGACCCCAGAAGTTTAAAAATGCAAAAACTAACCATCCAAAATTGGTGGGGATGGGGGTGTAGGGTCAAAAAATGAAAATATAGGCTCTTGTACCAAACTCAACCAAATTTTGTATACATAATCAGTGGGCACACAGTAATCTAAAAATGAAAAAACTAACCCCCTCCTTACATGATTATAAATAATTTTATTAAATATTAAATATAAGTGAGAGGCCAGGTTGTATGGTAAAGTCAAGGGGATGGCCACATCAGAACACGTCAGTTAAAACTTATCAACCAAGTTCCGTCAATTTATTCCGAGTCATCAAAGATGTGTGTGACTTTGCACCGTCTTACTACCATTAGTTTAGGTCTCTGCAAAACACTCTTGATGGTAAAAAATTGTCCGACCGTAGCGCCACTGAAGATCCCTTGGCCAAGTTTTTCGACGATAAATCACAGAAGTTCTACACCGATGGAATTATGAAGCTACCCAAAAAATGACAATAGATAATAATGCTCAATATGTACTTGATTAAAATTGATTTTCAATAAAGAAATTTTTTGTTCTAAAATTTACCAAAAAAAATACTTTTTAAGAAAAAAATAAAACCGACTTCAAAAAATTAAATGCAACAAATAAAATACACTAAAAGGTATAAAATAATTATTATTTTATTTAGTTACAACTAAACGACGAAATATTAACATGAAATTACTTTTTGAAGTTGGTGCCAAACATATACCTTTTATGAATCGCACTCGCCGGATCTTACTTAGTACGTTTGGAGAGTATGTTCGCTTATAGGTATAGTTTGTTTGGTACCGACTTCAAAAGTAATTTCATGTTAATATTTCGTCGTTTAGTTGTAACTAAATAAGATAATAATTATTTTATACCTTTTAATGTATTTTATTTGTTGCATTTAATTTTTGAAGTCGATTTTATTTTTTCTTAAAAATTATTTTATTTTGCTCTTTTTAGTGATGTTATTAATAGTGATCCTATCAGCAGAACTTGACCAAATTAATATGGCACCATCACTAAGATACCCCCTTTCCAATAAAAAAAGAATCATCGAAATCGGTTCATAAACAAAGAAGTTAGGCCTGAACAAACCTAACAAAAAAGGTCTAATACCAATAAAAAAAAAAAAATGGGACCAATCGGAAGGTAGACTGAACCCAATGCAATTTTTTTTAAAAATGGGTTCACAATTGGCGAAGATATTAGGTAACACAGACACAAAAAAAAAATTCAGTCGAATAGAGAACCTCCTCCTTTTTTGAAGTCGGTTAAAAACCGCGGAGACTTTTTATATGACCTATTATAATTCCTCGAAGACAGCTTTTGAAATAGAAATGTCGAAGAAAAATGTAGAAAATTTAATTGATTTACTAATTTCACCATAGTTGAACGATTCAGAAAGAATTTCCCAGATGATCAGCCTAACCCTAACCACAAAAGCCCATCAAGAAAACAAATATTTATTATTAATATGAAAATGTTGGAATTCATATATATATATATATAAACAAAAAAAAACATTGCTAGTATAAAATTAACCAGATCTGTCTCTGTAAACACCATGGATTTGCAAATATATGAGTTGTTTAAAAAAATAACAGGGATTTCCAACACACGGGATGCCGTAATCATTTTAAATTGTTTTACACAGGCACACATAATTTAGGAAGATATATTACAAACATTTAATCGAATTATTTATTAACAATTCATGTAAAAAACCATTCTAAAAAAATGACTATTAAATTACTCTTTTTTCCATTTAGGAAAAGCATGGACAAATGGACATTGATGGACAATATTAAATCGAATTCATAAATAAGTGTATGATTCACCTACCGAATATATATAAATTAGGTACGGAACCTTCGGTAGGCGAATCAGAATCTCACTTTAGTGGATTTATTTATCTTTATATTATATAAATGTTGCAGTAAAACCCGTTTTTAGTAAGAACGGGTTCTTACTAGTTAAAACGCGTTTCACTGAATACCTTTAGTGGCAATTAGAATTTACTGATGTTGGAAGAGTTTCGTTCAAAGGTCTAGAATCTTCATTTTTGACTTCCCTGTCATTTTGGGTCTTTATTTTCAAAAATTTTTAATGGAGAATGTCAAAAATTACATCCACTACAAGTTTGTTTCTAATTTTTGACATTTTCCTTTAAAAAATTTTGAAAATAAACAGGCAGCATGTCAAAAACGAAGATTCTAGACCTTTGAACCAAACTCAAGCAACATCAGTAAATTTTAGTTGCTACAAAGGTATTCAGTGAAACGCGTTTTAACTACCAAGAACCCGTTCTTACTAAAAACGGGTTTTTACTGCAACATATATAAAAAGCGAAGGTGACGTTTCCTTCATCAATCATTCATTCGTTCATTCATTCACCTAAAGCCCGAACCGCTGGACCTAGAAAGATGAAATTTGGAGTGTACCTATATTTCTTCTACGATTAATGGTTTTGCTAAGGGATTTTTTGAAATTCGAACCCTAAGGGAGGAAAAGGCCCCAAAATGTGTTTTCAAAGTTTTTCAAGATCTCTTAAACTAGAAAAGATATAGATATGGTTTTAGTTTAGAAAGGTGAAGCATTAAAATACAAAAAAACATTGGAGTATTTTGTTCTACTTGTCTCAGCAGAATTATAGTGTAGACTTTTCAAAACCCTGAAGAAGGAGGGAAACGTCGGCGTATGAATAATAAGCTGACGTGTTCTGATGTGGCTATCCACTTGACTTTATCATACAACCTGGCCCCTAAACTTATTTATAATCATGTGGGGGGGGGGGCTAGTTTTTGCATTTTTAGATTTCTGGGGTCCCACTGATTATATATACAAAATTTGGTTGAGTTTGGAAAATGGCCAAGATTTTCATTTTCTGACCATACACCCCCACCCCATTTTGGGCGGTTAGTTTTTGCATTTTTAGACTTCTGGGGGTCCACTGATTATGTATACAAAATTTGGTTGATTTTTTTCTCAAATGGTCTAGATTTTTAATTTTTAACCCCCCCTCTACCCCCCTAATTTTGGGTCGATATGCACCAAAATCTAATCAGCTCTTAATCTCAATTAACCAAAACTACATGTGAAATTTGGTTCCGATATTCAATCTAGTTTTTGAGCTAGCTCGTCCACAAAAATTTGGTAACGCACACTAACTAACTAACTAACAGACATTTTGACAAAACAATTATTATCTCAAAAAATATAATTTATTCGATGTTCACTTATTAGAGCTTTTTTGTAGAGCAAAATGCCATGGTTTCGCTCAATTTCTTTAATCAAAATAGTTTCCGCCGTTTTTTAGATATTTTGAAAAAAAGAAGGAAAAAACCCACTTTTTTTCATGCACGATTACAATACTTGACCATACACTGTATGGTAAAGTAAAAATATAATCTAAATTATCTTCTTTTTTTGGACTGCCTCATCAATATCCACTCTTTTTCAAATACATTTAAATGAATATATTATTAATCTATATTGATGAAAATTGTGATCATTACATTTTTTGATCATAAATTTAATTTAATTCTGTGACTATCATTCTTTTCCCACTTTTTTCAGAAATATATTTAAAAGGAAGAACACTTTCTCCAATTCAAAATTTCCCTGACTTGAAAGATACCAACTATGGTAAATCTTCCTCTGATTGAATCTAAACCCTCAATCTCCACTTGACTTAAGTAGAACAAGCAAGTGCACTGATATATGACTTTTTTCTGATGAAAGAAATCTTCGCCCTCGTTAACGTTCCAGCTCACTGCCCCCCCCCCCTGCGCCCTTGACATTGCGCCTTGCTTCTCACACGACTCCATTCATCTTATTAATCTTACAGACACAACTTTTATAACATAAATTATAACATTTTTTTTTAAAAAATCATCTATAATCTTCTTTTCTCCACTTTCTAATTGACAAAAAATAATTAGTATAGGTAAATATGTTCCTATAATTTTTAAAATTCTATAATTAGGAGTTGTACTTACACTCCTTTTTTATTCCGATTCTATCATCACGTTTTAGATGTATTATTATAATAAAATAGAAAGGTTTTCTTCGGAGGAGTGGATGGTTTATAATTGACGATTTAATGGAAGACAGTCCAGGAATAAATAAAAAGATTATTTTCAACAAAAAAATATTTATTGGAAGGCTTTTTCTTTACAGACTTTGAACAGACGTTTAGAGAACACAAAGAGAAATTGTCCTCTGCTTGATGCAAAATAAACATACACACATATATATCAAGATGATATATCTGTATATATATTATTTATACAGATATATATGTGTGTATGTTTATTTGCATCAAGCAGAGGACAACCTCTTTGTTTCTTTTTGTGAATCAACAACTCTGCTACTCTCGGCAAAACAAAAACTTTTCAATTAGTTTCGGAGAATCTTGTTCACCCTTTGAACCCTGGAGAAGTAGGGAAGAACGTCCGAAACGTCGGTTCAAAAGCTATAAAGAGAAAACATTCGAATAAATACTCATTTATTTGGAATAATCTTTTTATTTATTCCTGGATTGCCTTCTATAAAATACTAAGTAACGGGAACACTGAGTGATGCTCGGTAATTTTTTGTTTTACCATAGTTCAAAGTGATATATTAATATTATTTTTAATCTATTCTCAAACGCCTCCCAATCAATCACAAACCCTAGGGTCGAAAATAATTTTTTCTTTGCCCCGGGACAAAAATCACAATGAGGCCTCGTCATAAGACAATTATTAATTTAATTAAATTAGCGAACGAAGAAAGATTTTTGTATTATAGACAAAAGGATCAGTCAGGATTTGAACCTGGGATCTTTGCATATGTACTGCAATGCTTTGTCATAAGAGCTTCAGCTCCTATATCCACTAAGCTACTGATCACTGAGAATAGATTAAAAATATAGTCAGGCCACTACAGAGCTGTTAAAAATGAACGAGCAAGAGATTAAAGAAATTCCATAATTCATATAGACATTTGGTATTAGTGTGGGTTCAGGGATCAGTAGCTTAGTGGATATAGGAGCTAAAGCTATTATGACAAAGCATTGCAGTACATATGCAAAGATCCCGGGTTCGAATCCTGGCTGATCCTTTTGTCTATAATACAAAAATCTTTTTCTTCGTTCGCTAATTTAATTAAATTATTTTTAGTAATTTAATATGCAATAAAAATTACCTCCAATTAATCAAATTGGCAAATTCTAATATATAATAATATTTGTAATGAATTATTAGTGGGACATAAAATTAAAAAACCAATTAATTATTAAAAGGAAATTGAATAAAAATGTAATTATACATTTTTATCGGGAACAACCACCTGTGAATAATTATTTCAATTAACAAAAAACCCATCAAAAATAACTTAGCCGAAGATGAGACCGTGACAGATCGAATTGTCAACCCAAAAAACCCCTAACCCGTGAATTTCATCCAAATCGTTACAGCCGTTTTCGAGAAACCAATTCTATAAATATATACAAGAATTGCTCGTTTAATATAATAAGATTTATTATTAAATAATTTTCTATTGATGGAAAACACGTCAGTATTTTTCTTTCATTTACTAAAAACAGTCAATTCGAATGCGAGTTTCTATCTCTAATATTAAAATGATTTTTGTAGATCTATTAAATTTCATACCTTAACCAATATACTTTTCAAAACAAAAAAATGTTTTTTATAGAAATATTTGAAATAACGGATAATAATTTGAAAATTTAAAGATCCTTCTGAAATTTTGAAATCGACCTTATACGGTATATTTATGAGAAAATACTCTAAATGTTTGAAATTTTAGGGATGCGGCGCATCCACAGCATCCATGGACCACACCCTACTGATATTTATATATTTTTAACTCGAAATGAAATTATTTTCAGCCAGAATGTACGAGATTGAAATTGCAAAAGAGATAGATGTCTAATTTTCTATCTACTGTTATTCATTTTTTGAATGGTTGAATGAAAAGGTTGCCACGCTTCTCTTCCATGAGTTGATTCATTTTAAAAAATGTTTAAAATTTGCCATTTGCCTCACTTTCAAACGTCAACTGAGATCTCACGAGAAAAAAATGCATTTTAAATTATATATATCAAATGAAATTATATTCGTACTTTACTACCACAAAAGCAGAAAATAATATAAAAGGAAATAAAGGGAAAAGAGATAATTTCATTTCTTGTTCTTTATGATATATTATTATATACTATATATGACAGAATTCTCCTAATTGGATCTCTTGGATCCTTTGGCTATTTATTCTTTATCTTTCTTTCTACTCAGCATTTTCGTTTAATTTTTTCTATCTTTGAATAAATATCTTTTTCCAAATATTCAATTACTATTTCAGTAAATATTTATTTTTTGAAAACTTTTTTTCCAAGACAGAACAAATTATTTGATCAATTCATTGGATTTGAATTTTCTGACTATACATTTTTAAAACCGCAATTACTTTTTAAAGATTAATCGTAGAGCTTTGAGTCTTATATACATTTTTGTGTTATTAATAAATTTAGTTGAACAAAGGTCATTTTAGAAATAAAAAAGTGGTGAAATATTTGTTAACAATCCAATTTAGAACAGTTATATTTTCAAAACCAATTGACTTATAGAAAAAGTTACATGAAACAATTTTAAGAGATTTAAATATTCTACAAAAAAGTTTATATATTTTATTTCGCTAGGATTAATAGTTTAGGAGTTAGACGAGGTTTTTATGGAAATATTTGATATTTTTTTTTTGTATTTTCAAAAATATTTACGGTTTTTGTTAAAGTGATGGTCCCTTTTTAATTTTAAAAATTATGAGATGACATCAACCAATTTTCAATTTTTTCTATTAAAAAATATAATTTATCAATTAATTGGTCTTGAATTTTCTGACTATACATTATTCAAATTGCAATAACTTTTTAAAGATTAATCGTAGAGCTTTGAGTCTTATATACATTTTTGTTTATTATTAAATTTAGTTGAACAAAGATCATTTTAGAAAGTTACATATTTCAAAGGGTAAGGTAAAAATGGTTAAATATTTTTTACTTTTCATTTTAGAAGTTATATCTTCAAAACCAATTGACTTATAGAAAAAGTTACTTGAAACAATTTTAAGAAATTCAAATATTCCTCAAAAAAGTTTATATATTTTATTTCTCTAGGGTTAATAGTTTAGGAGTTAGACGAGATTTATGGAAATATTCGATAAATTTTTTTTTTGTATTTTCAAAAATATTTGCGGTTTTTGTTAAAGGGATGGTCCCTTTTTAATTTTAAAAATTTTCAGCGAAATGACATCAACCAATTTTCACTTTTTCGATTAAAAAATTAATTGATCAATTAATTAGGCTTGAATTTTCTGACTATACATTTTTCAAACTGCAATAACTTTTTAACAATTAATTAGAACTTTGAGTCCTATATAATATACAATTTCGTTTATTATTAGATTTACTTTAATAAAGGTCATTATGTAAAGTTGTATACTTCAAAGGGTTTAGCACAAATGGTGAAATATATGTTACTTTTCATTTTAGAACAATTATACCTTCAAAACCAATTGACCTATAGAAAAATTTACATGAAATAGTAATTTTAAGTAATTCAAAAATCTCAGATTTTTTTAAATAATTAATATTTCTGAGAATATTTTTTTACTATGTTTTATAAATAGGGCCAGTAAGCCTTAAATTTTTGTTTTCATTTGAATAATTCCATCAAAATGATTAAAATCCTTTTTGAGAAATTTCGAAAAAACATAAAAGCCCACCTGGCAGGCTGTGTAAAGATAATTCACTCAGAAATTTTCATTTTTTTTAATGCTTATTTTTGTGTAGAAATGTAAGTTTGAAAAGAAATTTTCAACCATGCTTTTTATACACACTCTCTGTTTTGATTCCCATATCTTCTTCTACCTCATATGAAATACTTTATTATAAAAATGTATTGTATCTTGGAAAATTCAAACTGATTTTCCTAAAAAATTATAATAATTGATCATAAGGAGGGATCCTTTGGTGTTTTTACCCCACCTCAGTAAAGGGTTGAGAAAGTAAGTTATAAAATGTTCATTATAATGAATGCATAAATGATTTTATTTTTAAAACAAATAACTGAATATATTTTGGTCATTCTAGCTTCAGAAATTCCCTTAAACAAAAAAAAATCCAAAATTTTTATCGAGCTACCTAAAATCATGTACACCTACTTCCACTTTCACTTCTAAGTAGAAGACAATAGATTATCTAACGAATTCCAAAGTAAATCTAAATAATTCCAAAGACGGTCTACACTTAATTCCAATCGCGGTTCACCCCTCGATTTTTATATTCTTAAATATTTGAAAATAATAAGCTGAAATTTGATAATCACTAAGCTGGACTTGTGACCCTATTTTCTTCTTTCTTCTTCACTGACAAAAAATAGCAGCCAAATCAGTAAATTTTTAAAAAATTGTATACTTATTTCATAATTTAAAATTTTAATTTTGTAATTGAGCGCAGACGAAATCAAAAAATCATGAGTTATATTAAATTTTTGCCTCATGAGATTTAATATCACTTTTTTAAAGGTAAAAGAAGGTCGTCCTACACCAACAAATCTGGACATTATTTCACTCCCACAATACAGTATGTCCCAAATGAGTAATAGGATATAACTAATCCCATTACATTTTGTTAATTAGAATAAAAAAATATTTTTTAACAACCATCATCTCCCTGGTCTACCCTTAAATGGCATTAATAAACATGATGGGAAAATAAATAAATAGAATTACAATTAAAAAAAAAGATACTTAAATCTTTGTTTTCACTGTAAAATCCATGGGTCCGTCACTGAAAACTTTTTCAGTTTAGCAGGAATTTTCACTATTCCCTTTGAGTTGAAGGGAGTGAAAAATCTAGCTATAATACTTATATATGTTGCATGTCAGAGAGAGATTTGTCTTAAGGGTTTGGCCACTGGCCCGGCAAGCTTAGTTAGCGCTTGGGTTCGATTCCTAAGGGGACGAACCTCTCTGATATGCAATGTAAAAATATTTCAACTAATATCTATGATATCCTTTAAAGTTAAATTCATTTAATAAAAAATTAATGTTATAAACCTTGTGAATATTCTTATTATATTAAACAAGCAAAGTTTGTATATATATATATCCAGTCGGGCTCTCGAAAAAAGCTCTAACGATTTGGATGAAATTCACTGGTTAGGAGGGTTTTGTGTTGGACATTCGATCTGTCACGGTCTCATCTTCGGCTAAGTTGTTTTTGCTGGGTTTTTTGTTAATTGAAATAATTATTCACAGGTGGTTGTCTCGATAAAAATGTATAATTACATTTTTATTCAATTTTCTTTTAATAAATTAATTGGTTTTTTAATTTTATATCCCACAATAAGATTATTACAATTATTATTATATATTAAAAATTGGGCAATTTAATTGATTGAAGGATCGTGGGGAAAGGATTAAACCAATCGACTTGATTGGGGAATAATGGAATTGAAATAATTATCGGAATAGAGGTTTTTTTATCTAATTAGATTTTTCCTCTTATTAAAAACAAGGACTAAAGATGAATAAGGACACTCGATGGTGGAGAAGTAATCTCCGGAATCGAAGAAAAAATACAATGTATACATTTATTAATGTAAAATAATTGGTTTAATAAAATTTATAAAAAATAAAAAAAAAAATTTAATTGATTAAAAATCGAGTTTTAAATCCCACAAATATTAATTTGACAATTTAATTGATGAATTCAAAAATTGTTATTTAATTAAAAAAAAAAATTATACCGTATTTATTTATAACAATAACTATTCGTACACATAATCTGTGGGCCACTGAAGGCTAGAAATGCAAAAACTGGGTGCGTGGGCGTGGGTAGATGTGGGGGTCAGGAGGTGGGGTGGAATAGTGGGGGGGGGGGCAGAGTGGGGGGGCAGAGTGAGGGTGGGGGTGGGGTGGGGTGGGGGTGCAGCAGGTGTGGTGAAGTGATGGCGGTCCGGGGGGCGGGGGGGGGGGGGGGTTCGGGGATTAAATATAGCTATTAACTGAAGCAAAAATTTACCGAGCATCGCTCGGTGGCCAGGTACTTAATTTTTAATTCTTGAACTTAGTAACTCTACTTATTATTCTTGATAAATTTAACTCTAATGGTAATTTTTTCTATTTTGTTTTCAGAAATGAGTGGGCGGTTAGTCTTCCAGCGGTTTATGGACACAAGAATGGTAAGTATTTATTATTTCTTATATTATGTTATTAAAATCGAGTTCTGCTCGGTCAATTACAGATTTAAAAGAACCATCCTAAATTGAAAATAATTTAATTATAGGATGTCGATTTCATTGTAAGGTTTGTTTCCTTTATGGCGACTGTAATTGAAATCTATATCTGTATATTTATGCAAAATCAGAAAAAAAGGGATTTTGATCTAAGTTACCGTTAAAAGATATTTATTCATACTAAAGATTTGACCATTTTTTGTTTGAAAATAGTTGGAATGTTTTTCAAAAAATCTGCTCGGGTTAAAAACCAATGTATATTAAAAGAAAAAGAATTTAATTTTTAGGACAAATTCTAGGATTTTAGTAGAAATATTTTTATTATATCATTATTGTTATTCAGTTCCATTATCAGAATTAGATGTAATTAGTAGAGATTGTGGTGTTGGTGCAAGGTGAAACATCTTTAATAAAGATAAGAGTAAATAAATATTATATTTAATATTGATTTACTATGAGTTAAGGATTCTTGGTCACTTGTTTCACATTAAAATTAAAATTAAAAGATGTAAAATTTTTTTTCCTTTTTCAATATATATATTTCGGGCTATCAACCCATCTTCAGGAAGTACAGAAAATAACTAATTCAACTTATTGAATGCCAGGTTATATATATGTTTATTGAACAGAGGGAAAGAATGTTTCAATTATTTTAAAAGACAATTTTCTTAGGCTATTGTTAAGTGAAAATTTCAGGTTCAATAAGTTGAATTAGTTATTTAATTTGTTTAAACATGCGATCAATTGCGACGTTTCGCCAATTTATTATGGCTTCATCAGGCTTTTGATCAAATTTATAAAATGACGAAGCTTATCAATGGATAAGCTCGGTTATTCTTATTTTATTTTTTATTGTTAGGATAAATAAACTGAATTTGCTTCTTTCCAGTAATTTATTTTGATTTTCAAATGGTTATTCCAAATATTTCGAGAGCCTTCTCAGCATCTCTTCCTCAGTGGAAACTGTGAAACCACACAATAGATAAGTCAGTGAGTTGTTATATTACAGGTGTCACAAAGTATACATCCCCACCAATGTACGCGACTCCATCAGTTTGTACATAACATTAAAAAGTCGATCATACAATACACACATACATACATATACAAATTTAAAATGAGACAACATACGAATATACACTTATTTACATCTCCTATAATAAAGTCTAATGAAATTTAAAAAATTGAAAAATGGTCAACTCAGAGCTAGTTTAAATTTAGCCAACTGGTCATTAACAGTAATTAGTTGGCTAAATTTAAACTAGCTCTGGGTTGACCATTTTTCAATTTTTTAAATTTCATTAGACTTTATTATAAGGAGATGTAAATAATTGTATATTCGTGTGTTGTCTCATTTTAAATTTGTATATGTATGTATGTGTGTGTTGTGTGATCGAGCTTTTTATCAATGTTCTGTACAAACTGATGGAGTCGGCACATTGGTGGGGGAGTGGGTGAGTACTTTTTTGACACCTGTAATTATAACAACTCACTGACTTGCCTATTGTGTGGTCCCACAATTTCCACTGAGGAAGAGATGCTGAGAAAGCTCTCGAAATATTTGGAATAACCATTTGAAAATCAAAATAAATTACTGGAAAGAAGCAAATTCAGTTTATTTATCCTAACAATAAAAAATTAATATATCCAGTACACACCAAGCCAGCAAAATTCTTATAAATATTCTTATTTTAATTTTATTTTTTTGAGAAATATTATTTTTCTTCATTTTTTTATAAAATGTTTTTGTTATTCTATTATTTTCTCGAAATTTTTTTTTAATTAGAATATTCAGGTTTTAGACTTTTTTATACATCTTTTTACATCAATGCAGGAATGAAATGATCAACTCTCCTTAGATTGAGAGATGGGAAATAAGCTCTTTTACTTTTTATTTTCCGCTTATTCTGTATGATCTGATTTGAATCCTTCACAAAGCTCTTTTAAAATGACGAAGTGTTTTATAAATTTGATCAAAAGCCTGATGAAGCCATAATAAATTGGCGAAACGTCGCAATTGATCGACATGTTTTAACAGTGTGTTTAATTGTTCCTTTTTTCCTCTGATTTGTCACATTTAATTTTTATTATATATTGCAATATCAGAGGGGATTCATCCCTCAGGAGTCAAACCTGGGAACTAACATGCTTTCCGGGCAGTCAGCTCACACCCTCGAGACAAATGAAATACAAAAATATTTCTACTAAAATCCTAGAACTTGTCCTAAAAATTAAATTCTTTCTCTTTTTATTATTGATTAATTTCAAGATTAAAAGTTCATACTTTTAGTAATAAATATCATATTTTTTGGTCATTTTTTAAGATTATAAAATTTTATTTCCTGAATTCCATTACATATAGGTATAATCATTGACTTCAACTTGTAACTTCGATAATAATTGAATTTGGGCTATTGTCAAACTTCTCGTTGCTAATATAACAAAAACTTAAATTAAATATATCTATACTATGAGTATGTCGACTCTATTGTAGTTCATTTTTTGGAAATTCATTCACATGACTGTCGTTTAGAGCAGTGACCCTTAACCCTTAACCTCTAACAAATCGCGAATTTCTAAATAACAGTGCTCAACAAAAATTAAAAGAAAAATTTGTATTTTAAAACTTAACAATGAATTCCAGTAGTTTTATATGCTGATTATCATGCAATTTCCCGATTTTTTACAAAAGGTCAAAGATTCGAGATATTTTCGGCCAAAATGACGAAAAAGCCATTTTGACCTATTTTTGAGTCCCATTAGATATTAAACAGCAATATTTGAAAAAGAAAATATTTTGTTGACTTAATAGAAAACAGCTTCCTCTTTGATTTTCAAATTACCACTTGTTTTTGTCTCAATTAGAACACGAATTATAACTAAAAAGGCCATATTTTTTATCTATGTTTATTATCCGTTATAATCACCTAGTTTTAGTTTTTAGCTATAACTCTAGTAAAGATAAGAGTAAATAAATATTTTATTTAATATGGATTTACTATGAGTTAAGGATACTGGGTCACTTATTTCACATTAAAATTAAAAAATTAAAAGATATAAATTTTTTTTCTTTTTCATTATATATATTCGTGCTATCGACCCATCTTCAGGAAATACAGAAAGTAACTAATTTAACTTTTCCATAAGTTAAATTAGTTACTTTCTGTATTTCCTGAAGATGGGTCGATAGCCCGAAATATATATATTGAAAAAGAAAATTTTTTTATATCTTTTAATTTTTTAATTTTAATGTGAAATAAGTGACCCAGTATCCTTAACTCATAGTAAATCCATATTAAATAAAATATTTATTTACTCTTATCTTTATTAAAGATGTTTCACCTTGCACCAACACCACAATCTCTACTTATTATAACTCTAGTTCTAATTGAGCTATGAACAAGTGGTAATTTGAAAATCAAAGAGGAAGCTGTTTTCTATTACATCTACAAAACACGAGCTAAACGGTAATTTTTATGGTGATTCTTGAATATACTAGGTGGAAATACATAAGAAGCATTTTCATTGTAGGGCAGTATAATTTAGAATTTTTTCGCGGTTTCCTAATTTTTACTTAGGGGCCATTCATGAAATACGTTCGTAACCAGGGAGGAGGGGGGGTGTCTAAGGATTTAATATGTTAATCAATTATCTTGCATCTTAGTTGAACTAATCTTTGGCTATTATAGACATGAATACTATAGTAGCTGATAATAATGCCATTACTAGCCAAAGATTAGTTCAATTAAGATGCGAGATAATTGATTAACATATTAAATAAAAAAACACTATCAAAATATGAGTTTAAATTAGCTAATTTTGCCAAAAAATATCAATATTTTTACTTTACCATACAGGGTATGGTCAAGTATTGTTGTATAATGAAAAAAAGTGTTTTTTTCCTTCTTTTTTCTAAATATTTCAAAAACGGTAGGAAGTATTTTTATTAAAAAAAATTGAGCGAAAACATGGCATTTTGCTCTACAAAAAAGCTCTAATAAGTAAACATCGAAAAAATTATATTTTTTGAGATAATAATTGTTTTGTCAAAATGACTGTTAGTTAGTTAGTCTGTCTTGTTGGGTGTCCGTTAGTCTGTGCCTTACCAAATTTTTGTAGACGAGCTAGCTCAAAAACTAGTGTGAATATCAAAACCAAATTTCACACATAGTTTTGGTCCATTGAGATTAAGAGCTGATTAGATTTTGGTGAATATCGATTCAAAATTAAAAAGGGTGGAGGGAGGGGGTCAAAAATTAAATTCCAGGACATTTTAGCAAACTCAACCAAATTTTGTATACATAAAGAGTGGGACTCCAGAAGTCTAAAAATACAAAAACTAACCGCCCGAAAAGGAGGGGGGGGGTAAAAAAATGAAAATCTTGGCCCTTGTACCAAACTCAGCCAAATTTTGTATACATAGTCCCTGGGCCCCCAGGAGTTTAAAAATGAAAAAACTAACCCCCCTAAATGATTATAATTAATTCTATTAAATATTAAATATAAGTGAGGGGTCAGGTTGTATGATAAAGTCAAGTGGATGGCCACATCAGAACAAGTCAGCTTATTTTTCTGAAGAAGTAAGTAGGTACAAAGTGCTGTACCATTTTGAAATCTCGACTAAATGGGCCAATTTTTTAAATAACCTGCCATGCTTGTTTACTATACTTTGTTTACATTAAAGATGAATCAAAGTTAGCTGATGTAAATGTTTTAAAACATAAGTCTGGAAAAAATATTTTTTTTACTTCAAAAGTATAGTACTTGGTTTTATTTTGAATTCTGTTCAATAGAAGGATTATTCAGAATTGCGTAACAAAAATTAGAATACAAATTCTCTTTTAAATAGGTGTTGGTTTTATTCATTTTTGACAAAAAAACTCATTTTTATCTTTTATTTTTCTTTATTTTATTTTATTGTTACCCAGGAACGTTTCGACATTTGACGGTTGTTATTTTTGAGAGTTGTTGTTGTGTGATGAGAAATTGTCATTGTATATAAATTGTGTAATGATTGAAATGTTTTAGACTGATGATGACATATTTGTAAATGTCGAAACGTTCCTGGGCAACAATAAAACAAAATAAAGAAAAATAAAAGATAAAAAATGAGTTTTTTATCAAAAAAGAATAAAACCAACACCTATTTAAAAGAGAATTTGTATTCACAAGAAGTTTGGTTATATATAAATATATATATAAACGAGCTGCTCCAGGCGTCCTCCGGGCAGGTGGCCCTGGCGGGCGGCGTCTCGGCATGTGATTATTAGGTCTGTAATATATATTTGTAATATTTTGCCCGCCTCTTTAGCCCCCACGCACTCATTTTGGCTATTGATTTTTACAGCATACATTTTATATAGTCTTAAAAACTAACATTACAAAATTTGATCTATATTGGAGAGAGTAATATAGATTTTTTCCCCCACTCACATTTTGGGCGGTTGAAATTATTTTTTAGATATTTGCAAATAAATAATCCACAGTTTTCTAAAGAGTAAATGTACAAAAAAGCTAAAAATTTGTATATTTCGCCCCCCCCCCACTTTCGCCCCCATACAGTCAATTTTGAAGGTTGATTTTTACAGGAATAGTTTCTTAAAGTAATAAAGAATAACTCTACAAAATTTGATCAGGATAGGAGAGAGTTTTAATTTATGCTCCCACTCACATTTTATGATAGTTGTGGGGGGTCGGATTACAAAAAATCTTGAAATAATTTTTAGATATTTGCGAATAAATAATCCACAGTTTTCTAAAGAGTAAATGTACAAAAAAAGTTAAAAATTTCTACATTCCACCCCCCCCCCTTCGCCCCCATACAGTCAATTTTGATAGTTGATTTTTACAGGAATAGTTTCTTAAAGTAATAAAGAATAACTCTACAAAATTTGATCAGGATAGGAGAGAGTTTTAATTTATGCTCCCACTCACATTTTATGATAGTTGTGGGGGGGTCGGATTACAAAAAATCTTGAAATAATTTTTTAGATATTTGCGAATAAATAATCCACAGTTTTCTAAAGAGTAAATGTACAAAAAAGTTAAAAATTTCTACATTCCACCCCCCCCCCTTCGCCCCCATACAGTCAATTTTGATAGTTGATTTTTACAGGAATAATTTCTTAAAGTAATAAAGAATAACTCTAAAAAAATTTGATCAAGATAGGAGAGAATTTTAATTTTTGCCCCCCACTCACATTTTGGATAGTTGGGAGTCGAATTTCAAAAAATCCTGACACCCCCACTTTTTAGATATTTGTATTTAGAATTTTATTAAGTAAAAATCAAGTAGATATCTTATCGTTCTTAATTGAAAATGTATAATTAGTGTAAACACATTGTAAAGATATTTTGCCCTTTTTGACCCCTTTAGGTGTCGAATTTCAAAAAATCCTGAAAATAATTTTTAGATATTTTAATTTAGTATTTTTATAAGTAAAAAGCAAGTAGATATTTTATTGTCCTTAAGAGATATCTCATAATCAGTGAAAGCACACTTTGCCCGCTTTGACCCCCTTAGGGGTGGAATTTTGATAAATCCTTTCTTAGTGAGCCCCTATGTCATAGATGTAATATCCTCTCCAAATTTCATGTTTCTATGTCCAGTGGTTCTGCCTGTTTTGATGATGAGTGAGTGAGTGAGTGTTTCTAATCAAGAAATTAAAAATTAGAATAATAAAATATATAAATTCATAGCCACAGCATTTCGATTTTTAATGCAAGGTATTTCAAAAAAATGCCTATAACTCGAAAACTATGAGACTTTTATTAAAAAAAAAATTATGTTTAGGACCGTCTTAAATTGCCCTACCCACTGTTCAGTTTATCGTTGTGATACTCTGTATAAATGATAAAATTTCCTCTAATTGAATAGGGTGGGAAACACTAGTAGTAAAATGATCTATTTACAATATGAATTTGATTCAATAGAATTTGCTAAAGGAATTCTGCTAAGCGCCTTGATTGAAATCGCATTACATCACTGGCTTCATAATTACAAGAAGGCTTAATGGATGGGAATTGTATGTGAAACGGACTCACCCATCAGATCGAAACGAGCGATCCATTCTAATTGAGGCATGAATTAGGCGACTTGTTTCCCATTCAGGTCTGCCGGCAATACTAAAAGGGGGCCCGTCAGCAGATAAATGTGCTCGCTCACCTGAGGCCTACCCAGGAAGAGGAGGAGGGATGCAAATTAATATTGGCTAAGGAAGGAACCTCACGAGGTCATTTGCCGCCTTTAATAACCCGTGTAGGATACTATCATCGATTAGGATTAAGATAAATGGCCGGCGAGGGGATCTTGCATCAAGAAATCCATCAAAAGAGTGTTCATTTGGGATGGATCAGAAAAACAATTTACGAATCATGAAAAGGGTATAGCCGGATATGCATGGTAAAATCTGACCCCACGGCGAATTCTATTAGCACTTTGGGGATCGTTTTGGCTCCAAATTTCCAGCTCTTATTCTTAAGTAGTTTTCGAATTATTTGAAAAAACCTATTTTTTCGATTTTATTTTTGTACTTTATCATACAGGGTATGGTCAAGAATTGTAAACGTGCATGAAAAAATTGTTTTTTTGCTTCATTTTTTCGAAATATCTCAAAAACGGCTGAAGCTATTGAGATTAAAAAAATTAGGCGAAACCATGGCATTTCGGTCTATAAAAAAGCTCAAATAAGTGAACATCGAAAAAATTATATTTTTGAGATAATAATTGTTTTGTCAAAATGTCTGTTAGTCCATTAGTGTGTTAGTGTGTTAGTCTGTGCGTTACCAAATTTTTGTGGACGAGCTAGCTCAAAAACTAGTGTGAAACCAAATTTCACACGTAGTTTTGGTCCATTGAGATTAAGAGCTGATTAGATTTTGGTGCATATCGACACAAAATTAATGGGGGTAGAGGGGGGGTTAAAAATTAAAAATCTAGGGCATTTGAGCAAACTCAACCAAATTTTGTATACATAATCAGTGGGCCCCCATAAGTCTAAAAATGCAAAAAGTAACCCCCCCCTAGATGATTATATATAATTTTATTAAATATTTAACATAAGAGAGGGGCCAGGGTGTATGGTAAAGTCAAGTGGATGGCTACATCAGAACGTGTCAGTTTATTTGTTAATAGTAAAATTAAAAATTAACAAATAGAGATTTTTTCCCAATACTTGCGTGTAAAAGGCATGAAACAACACTTTCGTTATGATTCCCAGATGGAAAGCCGATTTTTAAGAAAAGAAATGAAACTAAAATCATTTTTTTGAATGCGTTTTTGAAAAGTGTCCATCACCAAATTTTGTCAGAAAATGACATTTATACTCCTTTATGCTCAGGAATTTTTTCAATTTTTTTGAATTTGTGGGAACATTATGAAAAAAATTAAAAACGAAAGAAGTAGGTGCTAAACATATAATTTTATGAATCGCACTCGACGGATCATACCTAGTGTAATGAAGACAACATCGCGTAAGCTCGCTTATATAGTTTGTTTGGCACCGACTTCAAAAAGTGATGTGATGTAAAAATTTCATCGTTTAGTTATAACTAAATTAGATAATTATTTTATACCATTTAGTGCATTTTATTTGGTTTTTGAGTTCTTATTATTTTATATTTGTTGAATTTAATTTTTTTGAAGTCGATTTTATTTTTTTTTCTAAAAATTATTTCTAGTTAAATATTTTCATTTTTTATACCTCTTCAAAATGTGGTAGATCTTTATGCCCCAGTCTGGATAATAAAAATATTGAATTATAAAATATAAATAAATAACTGTACGAATTAAAATCCTCAAAGTGTAGTCTGAATTGAAACTTGATTTGAGGTTGGTACGCCTCTATTTAGGCAACATTATGCACTCAGAAGAAAGAAAGCTGAGTATGAGCTAGGCGAGTCCAGTCGTTGCTTACAATTTTTTATCTATTTAGATTTATTTTAACAACATTTCAGGTTGGAATAATAATAACCTGAAATCTAAAAAAATATATTTGAATATTAAAAAAAAAATTAATTTGACTTTTGTGACATCACTGTCACATTTTGTCCTAAATCTGAGATGCCCCCTCCCTTTACTGTGTGACGTAATTTATGGATGGCCCCTTAGAGGGTAACGGGAATAATAACCTGAAATCTAAAAAATATATTTGAATATTAAAAAAAAAAAATTAATTTGACTTTTGTGACATCACTGTCACATTTTGTCTAAATCTGAGATGCCCTCCCTTTACTGTGTGACGTAATTTATGGATGGCCCCTTAGAGGGTAACGGGAATAATAACCTGAAATCTAAAAAAATATATTTGAATATTAAAAAAAAAATTAATTTGACTTTTGTGACATCACTGTCACATTTTGTCACAAATCTGAGATGCCCCCTCCCTTTACTGTGTGACGTAATTTATGGATGGCCCCTTAGAGGGTAACGGGAATAATAACCTGAAATCTAAAAAAATATATTTGAATATTAAAAAAAAAAAAATTAATTTGACTTTTGTGACATCACTGTCACATTTTGTCACAAATCTGAGATGCCCCCTCCCTTTACTGTGTGACGTAATTTATGGATGGCCCCTTAGAGGGTAACAGGAATAATAACCTGAAATCTAAAAAAATATATTTGAATATTAAAAAAAAAAAATTAATTTGACTTTTGTGACATCACTGTCACATTTTGTCACAAATCTGAGATGCCCCCTCCCTTTACTGTGTGACGTAATTTATGGATGGCCCCTTAGAGGGTAACGGGAATAATAACCTGAAATCTAAAAAAATATATTTGAATATTAAAAAAAAAATTAATTTGACTTTTGTGACATCACTGTCACATTTTGTCACAAATCTGAGATGCCCCCTCCCTTTACTGTGTGACGTAATTTATGGATGGCCCCTTAGAGGGTAACGGGAATAATAACCTGAAATCTAAAAAAATATATTTGAATATTAAAAAAAAAAAATTAATTTGACTTTTGTGACATCACTGTCACATTTTGTCACAAATCTGAGATGCCCCCTCCCTTTACTCTGTGACGTAATTTATGGATGGCCCCTTAGAGGGTAACGGGATCTAGACACACACATACATACAAAAATTATACTTTAAAATAATTTTTCTCCAAGTCAGACATTTCTAAACATTTTAGAAAGAAAAAAATAATTTAAAAATGTTAAGTCAATTTAATTCTCCTCAATAATAATAATCTTATATTACTTATTATCTATTATATTAAACCAATTCTTGTATATATATATATAATGTGGTTAATTCGGGTTGAATGATAAATGACTATAAGCCAATGTATTCCTAAAAACAAATTATTTATTTTAAAAATTATTTACAGCTTTGATATTAGTTTTCTATATACAGAGATTATATTTTTTTTTTTTTTTTTTTTTGCTTTTCGGCCTTTCTAGCCATAAGCCCAATTACGATACTAGCTTATATTTTTTAAAATTTGTCTCTACCCCCGGGGTCAGATTTTGGCTGGCTGCCTCGAGTCGGATTCGAACTCCGGGTCCCCTGGTTAGCTCGCTGTCACGCTACCGCCCTAGCCTGCCGACCCCCCCACAGAGATTATATTTAATATAATCAAAAAAACAAACATAATATAATTACCTAAAAACAAATTGGTTCTTATAGTTTGTTTTCTGGTATTCAATTTTTATCTTTTTATATTTTAAAACAAATTTTATAACTTTAATATTTTAAACTAGTTTTCAAGCCGTCAGCCATTAACAAATTTTAATAAGTTTTATATTTGACATGGATAGCAGTGGGACCAACTTGATAGGCCCAAAGTTGTACGCGGTTAAATATGAAGATATTTTACTCTTACTTAATTCGAAGAATTGATTCCTGGGGCATCCTTGTAAAATGGTAGAAGTTTATTTGTGTGATAAAATTTTGATTCTGACCGTCTTCGTCCCGTATCCACTTCATATATTGAATTAGAAACCTTATGAATTCATAGAATCGATTTCTCGCAAACGGCTCTAACGATTTCGATGAAATTCACGGGTTAGGGGATTTTTGGGTTGGCAATTCGATCTGTCACGTACTGATCTTCGGCTATGTTGTTTTTGATGGGTTTTTTGTTAATTGAAATAATTATTCACAGGTGTTTGTTTGAATAAAAATTTATAATTACATTTTTTTCAATTTTCTTTTAATAAAATTAATTGGTTTTTTTTTATTTTAAAATTCACTAATAGATTATTACAAATATGATTATATATTAGAATTTGCCAATTTAATTAATTAAAGTTTTTTTTCTATAAAATAATTTATTAGAATATAAATGTTATTCTCTTAAAAAATCCGACAATTCGAAGGATCGGCACCCTCCTTCTTCAGCATTTAAAAGGGTCGACAAAAGAACTTCCGTGTATATTAATATTATTTTTAATTGCAATTACATTCAAAACTTTGTGATCAGTGATACACCTCTTGATGATGACCAAAGCGGGTGTAAACGTTGGTGAAAATATAAATTAAGTTTTATTTCAATTTTATTTTATTTTGGTTGCGATTAAAAATCGACTTTTTTACTTGAATTTAAAATTAAAAATAATATTAATATATCAATTTTAACTGAATGAAAAAATTACCGAGCATCGCTTGGTGTTCCAGGTACTGTTTTTTATCATAGAAAGAATAAAATTCAATTTTGATGAGAATTCATTTTAACAATTTATTCATCATTCCTTCTTATAAATTAACAGCTCTCTGTTATTCGCTCGGCGAAAATGCCATTTTAATATTAAATAAATAAAGCTCGAACAGCTATTTAATTAATTTCAATTAGAATAGGCTAAGTATTTGATTAATTTTGATTCGGAATTTATTGAAATATTTTGATTCGGAATTTATTGAAATATTTTACTCGGAAATTCAATATTTAAATTAAATCTTCCTAAAACGAATAATATGTATGTATGTAAAATGAATAAAAAAATAATGTTCAAAGAGATAGAGAAAAAGAGGAGCGAATTAGGATAAATTTGCAATTGAAATACGAAAAACAAAATAGAATATGAATAAAATGAAATAAAAATGTTTTATGAAAAAATAAAAACAAATATACCGCATTACTTTTCTTATTTAATCAAAAGAAAAAAGCCGCTGAAAGTCATCGTTTGGTGGTAGAAACTTACGGTGAGCATGCTTTAACCTTAAAAACATGTGAGGTGTGGTTTCGAAAATTCAAAAGTGGTGATTTCGATGTGCAAGATAAAGAACGTTCTGGTAGACCAAAAAAAGTTTGAAGATGCGAAACTACAGGAGTTATTGGATGAAGACCCAACCCAAACTCAAAAACAATTGAAAAAACAATATACCGACAACAAATGATCAATTTGAACCATGCATTGATCGAAAAACGTCCAGAATGGGCCCGAAGACACGGTAAAGTGATTTTACAACACTATAACGCGCCGTCTCATAAAGCAAAACCGGTCAAGGAAGCGTTGAAAGCACTTGGGTGGGACATATTATCGCACCCGCCGTACTCTCCAGACCTTGCCCCGTCCGACTATCAACTTTTCGCATCGATGGGACACGCGCTTGCAGAGCAGCACTTCGCCAATTTCGAAGAAGTTAGAAAATGGCTCGATGAATGGTTTTGCTCAAAGGACAAACAGTTTTTTTGGGATGGCATCCATAAATTGCCAGAAAGATGGGCAAGTTGTATAGAATCAAATGGCTAATACTTTGAATAAATAAATTTTCCATTTTCTTAAAAATTACGTAGTTTTTTTCTTCGAAAAAACCGGTAATGACTTTCCGGTACACCTAGTAGAATAGTCCAGTAACCTTGTACATCTTATGTTGCATCAAATGGTGGTAGTAGATTGTTTTTTTTATATATGGGATATGACTGAGATGCAAAATCAAAGTTTTCGACCTCAACAGTCCCCGGGATGACTTTGGAATACCCTAAAAACAGCAACATTGTCGCACTTTTTTCGGTTTTTTCCCATTTTGACCACGAAGGAGCACATTTTCGACAAAGGCTGTTTTATACATTTTTAAATTAGATTAAATTTTCTACAATTTGAGGCTTGAATGAGCACGGTAGACCTAATTGTTTCCGAGATACAGTTTTTCAAAATTTGGCAAATTTTCCAAACTTTAAAATTTTAAGCTAATTTTCATGTTAATTTTCAAAAGATGCTGGATCCCGCGGAAATTTCTAAATAAATAAATACATTGCTATAAAATATGATCGAGGAAAACATGATTAATAAACTGGTGTGGTCACCACACGACTTTTATATTCTCACTTATTTGAAATCCTCCGCACTGATCAATGGATTTTTGGTCACTTTTTGGCCTCTGGGGACCATAGTATCCGGTTTTATGTCCTAAATCCGGTTTCAAACTATTAAGGGAATCCTTCCACCTAGATGTCACAAAATGAATTAAACTTTTTTCTTCTGTGAGATACAAGATCTTAAAGAGTCAGGACCCAGGCAGGCGATCGTAATACTTAATAGAATATAAACGTGAAATTAAAAACGTCGCGGAAAACGACGAAATGACTAAAAACATCATACTTTATAACTAATTAAAGGATTGAAAAGTTAACGTTTTAGGTAGAGAAGCGAGCTTTATGCTTGTGAATGAAAACACCATGTAATGAATTTGGGGTTTGGCTTAGACCTGAGCGTGGAGGATTAAGAAATTCAAAAAGGAAATGAAGGGCGGCTTTGAAGCGATGATGAATGAAAGCTCTCGGGGAATCCCCCTCGCCCCCACCCCGCAACCCCCAACGCCATTCATGGCCCACTCTCCTTTTACTCCAAACATTGTCAAATTTTGTTCCATTTTTTTTACGAGAATAGATTTATAATTGAACGTAGTGGAAGGATGAAATGAATAGTCCGTGAGTTACGTGACTGGCATGCGATCCGTCAGTTAATGACCCTACTTAAGCCCAACTTTTTTCAAACTTTTTTTTTTGATTACTCTATGAATTTAAAGAGAAATAACATTTTGGGAATAAATTAACGATTGATTAATAATCAGTAGAATTCAATTCCTAATAAACCAACCATAAAACTTTGTAAATGATTGATTATTCAGAAATTAGTTTTCAAGAAATGTCTCGCTAATTCAAGGGTCGTTCCACAGAATTGATAAATAATCAGCAAACCAACAGGCCCTAATTCTTAATAAAACAATGATATCATAATAATAATTTAATTTATTTTTGAGGCTTTGAAAATGATCATTGTAATGATCTGGGACTTTTGGGCTGTACCGACTACGGCGTGTTTCTCAAACTGTGCCCGAAAAATTATAAGAGGCAGTTATTGATTAATTTTTCAAAAAGGAGCGAAGAATAAAATAAATTTAAAAAAATGAAGGGTTCTTTTTTGGACAGCATCCCCTGGATGAAAAGTCACCGCCCGCCACTGGTGTATACTATGTTTAAAATGTTTTTTAAAGGACATTAGAAAAAAAATATTTGCAATACTTTGAGTAAAATTTTGATATTAAAGGCGATTCCTTAATTAAACGAAACAAATAGTTTTGTGTTCAATCAAAAGTCAAAGTATAAATTGAAACATTAAGTGATTTTTCATAATTTGCACAAAATATATGTTGATTTACTTAAAATTAAATTAGGTTGGAGTTGGTGGTATTTTACAAGGAGAAAAATTAAAAAACGAAGATTTTTTAGTTTACTCTATATATTTCCAGCTCTTATCTCATTGTCAGGAGAACATTGACTGAAGATAACATAAAATAATGAACAGAATTTATTTTAATATGATGGACAGTTATTTATGACTTAGGGTGGGGTTTTTATTTTTATTTTTTATTTTTAAATAGAAAATAAGAGATGGAAATTTTCACTATGCAATCCTTATCACATTCCATAGTTTATTGCCCTCCTTTATGGGATATACATAATTTTCGGCAACTTCCAAGTATAAATATCTTTTCTTTATTCCCAGTTTAGCCCTCTGTCCGCTCCATCTGTTCATTCGGCTCGCTCTCTTTAAGGCCATCCCATCCTTTGATAATTCTTTTATATTTACACTAAGTCATAAATAACTGTCCATCAATATTAAAATAAATTCTGTTCATTATTTTATGTTATCTTCAGTCAATGAACTCCTGACGATGAAATATCAAATATATAGATAAATTAAAAAATCTTTGTATTTTAATTGTTCTCCTTGTGAAACACCACCAACTCCAAGCCTAATTTGAAATTTTAAGCAATGTTTCACTATAAACCAATACCGCGTTCTCAAATTTGATTGATTTACTTAGTTCCTATTTAACCCCTTTTTGCCCTTTAATTCATAACAGGTTTCACCATAATCTTTACTCCTTTTTAAATGTTGTTTTGTTTTATTTGCTTTCATATTGTGCTGTTTTAAAATTTTTGAGAATATATTTTATTGTAAAATATCAAGATTTTAATTTTTATTCGTCTTTAGAAATTTCTGAAATAGGGAGAAAAATTACACTACTTAACAAAAATGTGTCCCCTAACAATTGATTCCAGTAGAGATCTTTACGCTGAATATCATGCAATTTCCCTATTTTTTAAAACACGTCAGAGTTTTGAGATATTATCGGTCAAAATGACGAAAAAGGCCATTTGATTTTCTAGTCCCATTAAATATTAAACAACAATATTTGAAATCAAAATATTTTCTTGACGGAATAGAAAACAGCTCCCTCTTTGATTTTCAAATTACCATTTGTTTTTAGCTCAATTAGAACTTGAGTTATATCTAAAAAACTAAAAGTTCAAGATTATAAAGGATAATAAACATAAGGTCTTAAGTTTTTTAGTTATTAGTCGAATTCTAATTGAACTAAAAACAAGTGATAATTTGAAAATCAAAGAGAAAGCTGTTTTCTATTACGTCAACAAAATATTTTGACTTCAAATAATGCTGTTTAATATTTAATGGGACTCGAAAAATAGTTCAAAATGGCCTTTTTCGTCATTTTGACCGATAATATATCAAAATTCTCACGTGTTGTAAAAATCGGAAAATTGTATGATAATCCGAGTATAAAACTCTACTAGAATCAATTGTTAGATTTACGGGGAGAAATTTTGGTTAAATTTTTGTCGAGTAGTTTTATTTTAGAGAATGCATTTTTAGACCCTGTCTTTTTGTATGTCTGGATTCTGATATTCAAATAGATTTTAAATAGTAAACTGTAGAATACTAGTATTTATTCAAATGTTAAAATGTTTGTATTTGTAAAACAGAGCAGGTTCCGTTAAAATGAAAAAAATAAATAGAGAAAACCCCGACACGTTAAATATATTGGTCTTTCTAATGGAGCTGAAATTCTGCAGAAAAGTATCGATATCCAAGTTTCATCATTCGACAAGCTTAAGCTCAAACCGAATGCTGACAAAAAATAGTTTCTCTTACAATTTATTATTTTAAATAAGCTGACGTGTATTGATGTGGCCATCCACTTGACTTTACCATACAACCTGGCCCCTCACTTATATTTAATATTTAATAAAATTATTTATAATCATGTAGAGGGGGGAGGAGGGTTAGTTTTTGCATTTTTAGACTCCTGGGACCCACTGATTATGTATACAAAATTTGGTTTAGTTTGGTAAATGGCCAAGAGTTTCATTTTTTGACCCTCAGCCCTCCCCATTTTGGGCGGTTAGTTTTTGCATTTTTAGACTTCTGGGGACCCACTGATTATGTATACAAAATTTGGTGGAGTTTGGTAAATGGCCAAGATTTTCATTTTTTCACTCTACGCTCCCCCCCCCCCCATTTTGGGCGGTTAGATTTTGCATTTTTAGACTTCTGGGAGTCCACTGATTATGTATACAAAATTTGGTTGAGTTTGCTCAAACGACCTAGATTTTTAATTTTTAACCCCCCCCCCTCGACCCCCTTAATTTTGGGTCGATATGCACCAAAATCTAATCAGGTCTTAATCTCAATGGACCAAAACTACGTGTGAAATTTGGTTTCGATATTCACACTAGTTTTTGAGCTAGCTCGTCCACAAATTTGGTAACGCACAGACTAACTAACTAACTAACTTACTAACTAACTAAATAACTAACTAACTAACTAACTAACTAACTAACAGACATTTTGACAAAACAATTGTTATCTCGAAAAATATAATTTTTTCGATGTTCACTTATTAGAGCTTATTGTATGGCTTAGCTCAATTTTTTTAATCAAAATAGTTTCAGCCGCTTTTAAGATATTTCGAAAAAAAGAAGGAAAAAAATCACTTTTTTCATACACGATTACAATACTTGACCATACCCTGTATTGTAAAGTAAAAACCATCATTTAACATTAATTTAAAATACTGCTGAAAAATAAGCCCTTTATTTAATTCCTATAAGAATTCTCAGCACCACCGTGAATTAAGTTAGTAACAAGATTATACATTTAGTATTTTAATAAATTAAAAACACCCTCAATTAGGGAAATTAATTTATTCTAGTCCATTTAGAGAGCAGATATTTTTGTGTTTTGTTTCTGTTTTTTATATACATACAAGTATTGTCAATGTTGGATAAAAATGAACATTTCTTTTTTCATTTAAGTAATTTGTAAAATGTGTTTTCGTGTTCTTTGAAAAACTTTTCCGTTAAAGTAGGACAATTAAATGTCAATAGTACTGGGACGCAAAGCAAATGGCACAAGCTCTAAAGAAAATAGAGGAGAGAAAAAGAGTCAACACTTTTACAAGGGGGATGAATCTGAGTGTTCTCCTATTAAAGATTTTCTACAAATAATGGATAATTTAAAACTTAGGGGACGCAAGTTGGTTTATAGTGAAATACTTTTTTTTAAATTATAATGAGTTGGTGGAGGAAAGAAATTAATAAAATATATTTTGAGTTAAAACATTTAGTTTTTATATCTCGATAGTACCTGGAGCCACCGAGCGATGCACGGTAACCAAATTAAAAAAAATACAAATATATATAGTAAACGCCCCCTAGACCCCCCAGCCGAAACCACGCACCTCGCCCCCACCACTGCACCCGATCCCCTTTACCCCTACATCCACCCCCACTCCGCACCCAGTTTTTCCATTTCTAGCTTTCTAGTGGTCCACAGATTATGTGTATATAGGTATATAAATAAATCCCGTATAATTATTTTTTTTAATTAAATAACAATTTATCGAATTTTTTAATCAATTAAATAAATAATAATTTTATTGATGCAATTTTTTACATGAAATAAGCTTCGATTTCGGAGATTACTTCCCCACCATCGATTGTACTTGATCTTCTAGCTTGCCATAATATTTTTAGTCCGTGTTTTTTTATAAGAGGAATTTTAATCAATTAAATTGGCAAATTCTAATATATAACAATATTTGGTATAAAGTATTAGTGGGTTTTAAAATTAAAAAACCAATTAAAAATAAAAGATAATTGAAAAAAAGTAAAAATGTAAACCAACTTTTTTATTGAGATTTTTATCTATAAACAATTACTTCAATTAAGAAAAGATCAATTAAGATGAAATTTGTCGAGGTCCAGACCTAGCCAGAATGTTTTCTCATTCTCAAAACTTGTTAATAGAGTTGATTCCATCAAAATCGGTTGAGCTGTTTTCAAAATAGAACTAAGATACAAACAAATAAATATATAAACAATTTTTGCTCGTTTAATAAGAGTAGATATTTCGGGTGATTAGCCCATCATGAGGAGGTTTACAGAGTTTTTATTGGTTATATCAGTGGCGTGCGGTCCATGGATGTTGTGGATGCTGCGCATCCCTAAAATTTCAAACATTTAGAGAATTTTCATAAATATCGACTTCAAAATTTTAGGAGGATCTTTAAATTTTCAAATTATTATCCGTTATTTCAAATATTTCTATATAAAAACATTTTTTGTTTTGAAAAGTATATTGGTTCTCGAAATGAAATAAAATTGTTGCAAGGTTTCAAGGGGAAATTAAAATGAATGTTTTTTCCAAAAAGGGTGCCGATAGAAGGTTTCATGTCCCTGTCTGGTAGATATTCCAGTTCAAGTATGTCAAAGACAGAGTTTTAGTCGAATAAATATTGTTCTCGCTGAGTAACTATTAAAAGAGTAATAATACAAAAAATAAATAAATAAAGATGATTCGAGAATCTTTGGACTAATTCATTTCTAAGAGCTATAAATATATTAAATCGGAAGTAATTAAGAGTGCTCTAGACAAGTCATAGCTTGCTTATAACAATAGAATTAGGAGAAATTTAAAATTTACTTATAGGACAGGCTAATTCATTGTGCATTCGTCGATTTCCATCACTCAGTTTAGGGGGCGAAGGTCCCAAAATATATTCTTAAAAAATCTAATGTTAAATTTGAAAAATAACGAAAATAATACCGTATTCGATGAAATTTGCAAAAAAGCGAAAATGAAAAAAAAAATTAAAAAAATGAAGGGAACATTTTTGGACAGCATCCCCTGGTTGAAAAGTCACCATCCGACACTTGTATATATACATACGAGCTTTTCGCGCGTGCCTTAGGCACGCCCTCGAAGCTCGGCCCTCCTGGCTGGTGGCCTGGCGGGCAGCGTCTCGGTCCAAAAATTTTATTCCTCTTAAAAAACCACACTCCAAATGTATACCCGTAAACTACCGAAAATACATCGTCTCTTAAAAGTTTCGCCTCTTTAATTTTTGAGTGGCGAGGGGGGGAGGAATAATGATCAATATATTTAATGTTTCTTAATTTAAAATGAATTTGAGTCTTTCATTTCAAAATTCGAGTCCAAATTATAATTATATTTCAAATTTGCCTGGTTAATGAACATCGATTGGAGCCATCTGTTTAAAATCCGAGTTGACAATTATATTTCAAATTTGCCTCGCTAATTAATATATATTTAATGTTTCTTAATTTAAAATCTATTGGTGTTTTTTCATTCGAGTTCCAATGAATACAATATTATCTCGACACAAAGTCTAAATCAAAAATATATAGTTTTAGTAACAGAAATCAAGATATAAATATTAATGTTGTATTGGTGTAATGGCTAGAGCTGATGCCCTTAGTTCAAGAGTTCGTCGGTTCGATTCTAGGCAAGAGGGTAATTTTTTTAAAGAAAATTCTCTTAGCGTTGTTACAAATTAATCTAGGCTCTTATATATATTATAGTATAATTATGTTCGCCTTTCTCCGAGCAGTGCGTGCATGCTGGGTTCACTTACTTTATAATAAAGCGCAGAAATACTTTGGACTCTTACCTGAAACAAAAACAAAACAAATTAGACTTATTTATATCTCATTAAACACTACTAGTATACTAAGAATAGCATTAAAATTCAAAGTCTGTATCTTTTTCAGTCTACCTGTAAAACCGACAGAAAAATATAGTAGAGAAAATAATAGGGATCAAATAAAATGAGAGAGTCTTCTGTTTTTTAAATAAAATAATTTTTAATTATTTCTAGAGACTATAGTTTCGAAGGCATTGCCTTCATCATCAGTCTATCACAAATATTTCAAATTAGTTACAAATTAAGATTTATACATAGAAAATTTTGAAAAATATATAATGTCTTTTTCTTCATGTTTCTTCTTGGGAGATTAGAATATAACTGGCTCAATATCCTTGGGCAATTCTTGATTTAATTTCGTTTTTGCTCCTCCCATCCCATGTTATTTTACTTCCTAGGTAGCGGAATTCCTTAACTCCTTCTAGGTTTTCTTGGTTAATTTTGATGCATTCCTGTCTCGTTTGTTCTTTTTTTGTACATACTAGGACCTTGGTTTTATTCTTGTTTATTTTCATTTTTGATTTCTTCTATTAGGATTTGGTTAATTCCATTCAAGGCGTCCTCTAATTCTTTTTTATTGCTTCCTAGAAGGGCAATGTCATCGGCAAATCTTAACATAGCGATCTTTTGACCTTGGATTTCTATACCTGTATCAATTTTGTCTTTGAATTCTTTAATCGCTTCTTCTATGTATAAGTTGAAAATCATGGGTGACAGCACACATCCTTGTCTTACACCTTTTTTTATTTTGGCTTCTCTGTGTTCATCACCAATATTTATAATTGCCGTCTGGTTTTGATATAGATTGTAGATTAGTCTTCTCTCTCTGAATTTTATTCCCGCCTGTTTTAATATTTTAAACATAATTTCCCAATTGACATTATCGAATGCTTTTTCTAGGTCTATGAATCCGATGTAGACAGATTCTTCCCTGATAAAAGCCCTTTCTATTATTAGTCTAAGAGAGAGAATTGCTTCTCGGGTGCCTCTGTTTCTTCTAAAGCCGAACTGGTCTTCCCCAGATTTTCTTCAACTCTTTGTTCTATTCTTCTCTGGATTATTTTGGTTAGGATTTTGGAGGCATGTGAGGTTAGGCTAATGGTCCTGAAATTTTCACATTTATCCGCGCCTGTCTTTTTGGGAAGTGTGACTATTTTGTTTTTTGGAAATCTTTTGGGATGATTCCCAATTTATAGATTTTGCTAATTAGTTCAAAGAGTTTGTCAAGTGCCTTTTCCCCAGAGTTCTTTAGGATTTCAGCTTGTATATTGTCTATTCCGGGTGCTCTATTATTTTTTAGTTCCTTCAAAGCTGTCTCGAATTCTGACCTGAGTATGGGGTCTCCTAATTCGTTTTCGTCCACAGATTCTTCTTCTTCTATTGGGTTCATTGTTTTTCTTCTCCATAGAGTTCTTCTAGGTGTTCCTTCCATCTATTTGCCTGTTCGTTTTCGTTTAGAATAATGTGGCCTCCTTTATCTCTTATGTTCTTGCTTTTTGGCTTGTCTTCTTGAAAATTTCTTTTTATTGCCCTATAGGCTACATCAACTTTTCCCAATACTAGATTTTCGTTGACTTCTTTACATTTTTCTTGAATCATTTTTTCTTTTGCTTTTCTACATTCTCTTATAACTTTCCATCTTAATTTTTTATATGTTTCTTTCCCTTCTTCGTCTTTTCTGTTCTTAAATTTTCTTCGTTCGTCAATCAGTTGCAGTATTTCGTCTGTTACCCATGGCTTTTTAATTTCGTTTTTCTTTGATTTAAGGACTTCGTTGGCTGTTTCAGTCAGGCTTGATTTCATAGCATTCCATTCTTGTTCGATTTCTTCTTCTTTATTATTTGTGGGTGTTTTTTCTTCCAGTTTCTTATTCATTACGTTTTCGAAAAGTTTTTGGGTTTCCTTATTTTTTAATTTAGATATATCCCAGTTTTTTCGCGACCCTCCCTTTTTTATTAGTTTTTTAAATTTTAGTTGGCATTTCATCGCAATTAGATTGTGATCACTAGAAATATCAGCCCCAGGATAGCTTTTACAGTCCTTTACTTGATTTCTGAATCTTTGTTTGACTAATATGTAATCTATTTGAAATCTCCCCTTGTCTTTTGGCATTTTCCACGTGTAGATCCTTCTTGGATGGTGTTGGAAGAGTGTGTTTGCTACTACTAAACTGTGCTTACTGCAAATTCAATTAATCTTTCGCCCCTTTCATTCCTATCTCCTAGACCGTGTTCGCCCACCACTTTTCCTTCTTTGCCTTTTCCTACTCTTGCATTCCAATCCCCCATGATTATTAAATTTTTCATCCCCTTTAACGCGCTTCA
>JALMQS010000501.1:0-89554 GCA_024734495.1 Forficula auricularia | reverse complement strand
AGTCTTTCCAAAAATAAATTCGTTTTATTTTTATATCTTAATGTGAAACCTACCAAGTATTTTTATCCAATAATTTTAAAAAGGACTTGACATCTAAAGTATTTTGGAAGATATATGGTACGAAATCCTTGGTCTGCGAGTCCAATTTACACCTAGAGTAACGTTAATTGTAAGAAACCACTGTAGTCTCAAATGCTTAACTGCTGGAAAGCAATCAATGTCTTAAACCCGCTGCACATGAGGCTTTTTCCTCTACCTGTTTTTGGGATGAGAGCTCTCTGCAATTTGGAGGCCTATCGAGATCGAAATGACGTCACTTCTGCTGGCTGTCTTTCTGGCTAGCTTGCTTGATTTAAAAGATAGGACATGTTCTATTTCCCGGCTTGGTCCTGGGAAGCCATCTGCTAGCAGCAAGCAGAGAAAAAATTATTAAAACAAACCACGTGTGCAGCGGCCTTTAGTTTGTATATTAGTTACTCCTGAGCTGTGATTGCTCCTCAAATGAGAATTAAGCCCTCCGCTCCTTTTCTGCTGAAATTATTATCTACGCCTCTCTTTTAAGTAAAGAAGTTGATCTGCAAGTTTAAAAACATTCTTATATAAAAAATTACACATAATTATTTAATAACTTCGCTAACTTTGCAGATTGGCTTGTTAACTTGTCATTTTTATTTATTTATTTATTTTATTTTCATTATTTTTTTTAAAAATTGGACTCTGAGTAAATTGATTATTTGAGATTTTGAGGATGAGAATGCCGTAGTAAAAATGTCTGCTAAACTCAATTATTGATTACTCGTAGACAAAAAAAAAAAACACTCACAAATAGTAAATGCATTCTCCAGTTAGAATCCTCTATGTGAACAACGAAAAAGTTTGTGTCCTTCAAAACCTGTGTACATGTTCTCGAAACAGGTCTCGATCGAAGGATATTTTTCACACTACATTAGGCCTGTTATTGATTCTCCAAGCGCTGCAAATTGACATTCTTGATCACGAGAATGACGAGTGGAATCTCTTTTGTCAGATCAGCCACCACAGAGTAAATTTATGCAGGTCGACCAAAAAAGGATTTGCTACTACTTAACTACACGATTTTGTTGTGTCTAATGCCAAATTGCCTTAATGATTTTGTTTTTGTAAAAATAATATAAATTCCTTCTACAAGATTTATATCAGGCGATTACCATTTAACATTTAATCCAATGTTGAGCTTACTTTGGTTTGAGATTCCAACGTTTTAAAATCATTTGAGCGTTGTCAGGAATTTCTCATAGAATATTTTTATTTCAATATATTTAATTGCAATTTTTTTGACATTTTTTTATACCGTTAGATTGATTTTATCATTAAAAACAAACGAACAAATTTGGCTTGGTTTTTATAATTGCAAATTTAATTAATGGCTCAATCGCGCACCGCCTTTTCAAACACACCAAAAGATTGCGTAAAAATAAGAGTAAATAAATATTATATGTAATATTCATTTGCTAACTGTTAGTTATTTTCTGTAATTCCTGAAGATGGGTTGATAGCCCGAAATATTATATATTGAAAATTTTTTTACATCTTTTAATTTTTTTAATTTTAATGTAAAACAAGTGACCAAGAATCCTTAACTCATAGCAAATGAATATTACATATAATATTTATTTACTCTTATCTTTATTAAAGATGTTTCCACCTTGCACCAACACCACAATCTCTACTAATTATTAAAAGATTGCGTATTTATTTATGACTACACCGTTGTACTCTCCCTACCAAAATACTTCTAGCAGGACTCAAATTAAATAGACTATAATATAGTGGTGGCTTGTGGCCCAAAATTTTATTAAACAAAAATAAAATTTAATCATGAAAATTTAAAATAGTTAAATCTTTCATAAGGAAAAATCATTGAGGTTTGTCCTCTGCTTGATGCACATGTACCTAAATCCAATCGGGTATAAATACGGTATTTATTTTGATATAAAGCGAAAAAATTTAACTTTGACACTCTCCAAAAAATCTAAATGTATACAAAGGGTCCCCCTTGTGGTCTGAATTTTTTAAACCAAATACGGTATTTGTTTTGATATAAATCGAAAAAAATTAACTTTTGACAGCCTCGAAAATATCTTAAATATATACAAAGGATCCCTATTTATAACTAGGGTGGTCTTACTGGAGAGACGAGTGTTTTAAAAAATTTGAACTTTTTCCTGCAATTTCGGTTTTGATATTTTTATTGGTTTTTGAACTAGAGCATACACGAAATTTTGATAACCTACAAACTCAGCTACGAAGATAAAGATAATTTGATATCTCTTAAAACAGTGTTTCCTAACCTTTTCAGTTTTTCCATCCCTATGTTCAAGAAAACTATGTGTCTTTAACTTTGTTAAAAAAATATGAGTAAATAAGACTAAAAAGTTATTATTATTTACTGTTTACTATTTGTTTTTCTGATAAAAATTCTCAATGTTCTTACAGTTACAATTTGTAGAACTTTGATGGTGTAATTACTATTTAAATATGAAAATTAGCTAAACCTATGAAAGTAAACACAAATACCATACACTTTGAGAACTAGACAGTTTTTCTTTTATATTTATTAGTCTGATTACCCTTTCTAAATAGCAATTATACCCCCATGGGGTTAATTATCCCTAGGTTAGGAACCACGGTGTTAAATTATAATTTTTTTGATGTATTTTTTGACGTAACAGTCTAAGCTAGAGTCTTACACTTCTTGCAGTAAAATGTTTATGCTAATTTATGAAAAGAAACTTGTTGATGTTTTCCCAAATTGGTTTACTATCTTATAGATTTTTTAACCTTTCTAATCACTAGCTGTGAATGTCGTATATAGAAAACAAATATAGGACAACAATGTCGAACAATCGACTAAATTATTTATCAGTTCTTTCTATAAATTGTGATTTAACAAGGACTTACAATGAGATGAGCAAATAAAGGAATTTGCAGCGCAGAAATGCAGAAAGGTTGCTTTATAATTTATATAACATAACTACACATAACCTGTTAATTTCTTTTGCAATAATGTCTTACAGTTGCTGTTTGTGTATCTAAGTCATATTAAATAAATAAAATATTTTATTGTCCTAATTTTTTTCCTATACCGTATACATCATTATAGAAAACAGTTTTTTGACAAAATGGCAATTAGTTTGATTAATTAGGTAGGCCCCCAAGTAGTGTTAGCCCAGGACCCCACAAATTCACGATCCGCCCCTGGACAAGATGCAGCTCCTATATAGGTCCTATGAGACCAATGAATTACCACAGGAAGAGAAGAAAGGGTAGAGAGCAAAATGTGTCTGTTCAACCAACTTTTGAAGAATTGTAAGAGTCGGGAAAGAGAGGCAGCCAGAGATTTTCACTCTCTAGAAGTCATGTTCACTATACAAAACTTTTCAATTATCCTTAAGATAGTTGTTTCGCTACAATACTAGCAAAAAGTGAATGCTAGATTATATAGAACAGACAATAAGGATTCATAATTCATAAGCCCACACCTTTTTGCTGTTTATGTACCACTACTAGCAAATCCCAAATTTTTAAAAAATCTTATAAATTCCATTTTTTAAGGCTCTCAGACCATTATTTACTGAGATAGAGACGTTTAAAGATTGTAAAGATAAAAAATTTCAGAAATTTTTTTAAAATCTTATAAATTCGATTGTTTTAAGGCTCTCAGGCCATTATTTACGGAAATAGAGACGTTTAAAGATTTTAAAGACTCAAGCTTGAGTTGTTTACCAAAAAAGAATTTAGTCTTTTTGATTTTAAGTCGATTCTTCCACATTTTCAGTAGAGGTTGCCATTAATAGTCAAAACATCAAAAATGGAATGCAATAAGGTTATTCCTCTAGTATTAGATAAGAATCGATCGTTATTTTTGATTTCAAGTCGATTCCTCCATGTCTTCAGCAATGCTTACCAATAATAACCGAAACATCAAAAATCCAAACTAGAATGGTTATTCCTCAAGTAATAGAAGAGAATCAATCGCTATTTTTGATTTTAAGTCAAATCCTCTAAGTCTTCAGCAATGGTTACCAATAATAACCGAAACGTCAAAAATCCAATCTAGAATCGTTATTCCTCAAGTAATAGAAGAGAATCAATTGATATTTTTGATTTTAAGTCGAATCCTCTAAGTCTTCAGCAATGGTTACCAATTAACCGAAACGTCAAAAATCCAATCTAGAATCGTTATTTCTCAAGTAATAGAAGAGAATCAATTGATATTTTTGATTTTAAGTCGAATCCTCTAAGTCTAAGTCTTCAGCAATGGTTACCAATAATAACCGAAACATCAAAAATCCAATCTAGAATGATTTTCCTCCAAGTAATAGTTGAGAATCAATCGCTATTTTAGATTTTAAGTCGATTCTTCTATGTCTTCAGCAATTGTTACTAATAATAACCGAAACGTCAAAAATCCAATGTAGAATGGTTATTCCTCAAGTAATAGAAGAGAATCAATCGCTATTTTTGATTTTAAGTCAAATCCTCTAAGTCTTCAGCAATGGTTACCAATAATAACCGAAACGTGAAAAATCCAATCTAGAATGGTTATTCCTCAAGTAATAGAAGAGAATCAATTGATATTTTTGATTTTAAGTCGAATCCTCTAAGTCTTCAGCAATGGTTACCAATAATAACCGAAACGTGAAAAATCCAATCTAGAATCGTTATTTCTCAAGTAATAGAAGAGAATCAATTGATATTTTTGATTTTAAGTCGAATCCTCTAAGTCTTCAGCAATGGTTACCAATAATAACCGAAACGTGAAAAATCCAATCTAGAATGGTTATTCCTCAAGTAATAGAAGAGAATCAATTGATATTTTTGATTTTAAGTCGAATCCTCTAAGTCTTCAGCAATGGTTACCAATAATAACCGAAACGTGAAAAATCCAATCTAGAATCGTTATTTCTCAAGTAATAGAAGAGAATCAATTGATATTTTTGATTTTAAGTCGAATCCTCTAAGTCTAAGTCTTCAGCAATGGTTACCAATAATAACCGAAACATCAAAAATCCAATCTAGAATGATTTTCCTCAAGTAATAGTTGAGAATCAATCGCTATTTTAGATTTTAAGTCGATTCTTCTATGTCTTCAGCAATTGTTACTAATAATAACCGAAACGTCAAAAATCCAATGTAGAATTGTTATTCCTCTACTGTTAAATGAGAATCGATCATTATTTTTGAATTAAAGTCAACATGAACTGCAAATTGCAAGTGATATCTGCTTATTAATAAAGGAATAAACACATTAATATTTCAAATGAATTTGGATAAAGTTTAGCAACGATCTGTTGCAGTTTATTTTTTATTAAGATAGTTTTAGCCGTTTTGGAGATATTTCAAAAAACATAAAAAAACTCCACTTTTTTCTTCACGATTAAATTACTTGACCCAACTGTATATGGTAAACTAAAAATGAAAAAAAGATTCTAAAGATCGTGTTGAAACGTTGAATTCGTGCATCCAGGAATAGGCTGACGCGGAACAAGACGGAAGAAAATATAATATAGTATATAATTCCTAATAATTTAAATCGATAATATATTTTCCATGATAACTGATATAATAAGGGAATTTTTTTCAGCGCTTCATTAGACCATGTTGCGGTCAAATTTTTTCTCGACCAACTAATTATATTGAATGAAGGAAGGAATGTGAAAGATCCAAATACCTAATTCCAATTTACTTTTCATATTGATCTCCAGGAATAATATTATGTACGTACTTGAATAGAAAATTAGACGGAGAGCGAAAAATCTGATAAGCAAGCTGATTTGTATGCTGACTCCTGATTCATTGTATTCCATCTATTATTTCTAATTCATTCATTGTTTGACCTATGCGCTGAAGAATGACTTCCTTCTTAAGAGATTACAATAAAAATATGAATCTAATAAATTGATAACGTCTTTTGGCAAACACTGAAAACAATCTGTAATTAATAATTTTATACTTTACCATACCCAGTATGCGGAACATATTTATGGTATTTATATAGTGGCGCAGAAAATTGTGGTGTTTTTGTGTAGGTTTATTGTACTATCTATCTATCTATCTCAGATCAAATTATTTTAATACAATTTTTTTTATTGTTCTCGGGAACATTTTGGACAGTCATATATTATTTTTCTCAATTATGTAGGGATCAGATTAAAGTCGGATTGCAGCTATTCTGTAGGAAATCTTATAGACTTGAACGTTTACTTGGACAACTTTTTTGATAAAATTCTTATATTTATAGATATCCAGCATTTTCCATGAGGATTCGGATCATATCCTGTCCGGAAAATGTAGGATATCTATAAATCAAAGCGTTTTAACAAAAAAGTGGTCCAAGTAAACGTCAACAAAATTTTCTAGACAATCAGATAGAAATCAAGTTTCTAAGATGAGTGGTTTTCATTTTATGAAGGAAAAACTGCGATTTTTTGCAAAAAATTGCATTTTTTCAAAAATTCAACCTCATTGCGGCACAGGTTACCATTATCCAATTAATATGAAACTTTGTTTAGATTGTAGCAAATTTAATCTAGTTTAAAAATGTATAGAGTTGTCTTTGTTGAAAACGTGATCCTTCATGGTCAAAATGGGAAAAAATTGAAAAAAGTGCGAGTTTTAGGGATATTCAAAAGTGATTCCGGGGCTGTTTTTTGAATCTCCATTAAAAATTGAACTACTGGACCAATTTTGAATATCGTTTTTTAATCGACGCGAAATTTATCCTCTTTAATTTACTATAGAACGGTTATTTACAAAATATGAACTGTTTTCGAGTTATAAGCTAAAGAATGGGAAAAGTCCGAAAATTTCGAGGTTTTTCGGCCACCAAAAGTTGTGCCCCAGACTTTCGAGGTCACAAACTTAGATTTCTCATACCCACACCATAACAAACTATCCTAAAAAATCTTTTCCCGCAATTAATGTAAGCTGAAACCCCCCTATTTACTGGGCTATATGGGAAGATAATTTGATTTGAATTTTTTCTTGATTTTTTTTAGCATAAAATTAATCTCATAGAATAAATAGTTATTGAGATATTCACTCTTTTTTTCTAGGGGTGGCAATGCCCCCTTCCCCCATAACTACGCGGATGATGTTATCAAGGATCCAAAAGAAAAATTAATAAAAAATAAAAAAATTAATAAAAATCTCAGCTTCAAGACCTATATAATAAACTGATGTGGCCATCCACATGACTTTACTATACCTCTGCCCCCTCTCTAATATTTAATAAAATCATTTATAATCAGCATTTACGAAAGCACCACCCCTCACTGAATTTTGGACTCATTAATAATAATTTATGATATCTCCCTGTAAATGAATATCTTCTAATGCAGAGGTCGGGGAACTTTTTTAGCCATTACCCCAAAATATTTTTGCGTAGGTCCGTGTTACCCCTACATTCTGAAAAGCAAAAAAAAAGCAAGGTAAATGTATATTATTTATTATTTATTGAATTAATTGGAATTTACAAGAAAACTATCTGTAAATAAATAGAAATGATAAATATTAATATAATTCAAACGCTTTTACGTTTTATAAAAATCATGTTGTTTCATTTTCGCTAAAATGACTTCATAATTAGGACTTTTTGACGTGATCGCAATTTAAAAAATGTCCTTATTACCCCTAATAGTTTCATTGTTACCCCATTTGGGCTAATTTACCCCGGTTCCCCGACCGATGTTCCAATGTAAAAAAAGCTTTCTTCGATTTTTGTTTGGAAATTTTATTATTTTAAATTATTTTTTACTCCCCTCCCCCTCCAAAAGAGTTTGGCTTACTATCTATTTCAGATAGTGTCATTTTCATAAGGTCGTATAGGGTACATATTCGAAATTTCGTACAATTCAATCAATGGATCTAAGAGTTAGCTATATTGATTTTTCTATTTTTTTGTAGTAAATTAAATTTTTTTCTTTTTTTTTTTTAGTTTGAAAAATTTTATAATTTTAATTTTTTAAGAGCCCCCCTCCTTAATTTTACTTTCGATTTCAACCAAAATCTAATCAGCTCTTAATCTCTATATCAAGAATCTACTTGTGAAATTTGGTTTTGATATTCACACTAGTTTTTGAGCTAGAGCGTACACAAAATTTGGTAACGTACTAACACACATATTGACAAAATCATTAATATCTCATAAAATATAATTTTTTCGATGTTCAGTCATTAGGGCTTTTTTGTAGATAAAAGACCATAATTTCGATCAATTTTTTTAAACAAGATAATTTAAGCCGTTTTTGAGATATTTTGAAAAAAAGAAGGAAAAAAACACTTTTTTCATCCACGATTACAATACTTGACCATACCCTGTATGTTAAAGTAAAAAGACATTTATGGTAAACATCAGAAAAAACGTCCAAGTGCGAGTGGAACCTCATACCGAGGGTTGCTTACCTTATAACTCCAAAATTTTTGAGATATTAAATTCGTTTTGTCGTTGATAAAGAGAACATAGGGAATTTGTGAACTTTTTCATAGTTTTAAGCTAAGAACTGAAAGGTACAAAAATCACTTAAAATGGACACCTTGTCTCTTGGACTCTCTCTCTCATCATCATTTCAAGTGAAATAAATTTTTGCCTAATTATTTTTAAAGAGACTGTTAAAGGAACACTTCATATCCTATGATAAAAAATATTTTTTTACTTTTGACTCCAACCCTCATCCCCTCGATTGAAATTTCAATTCAATTTTTTGATTTCGAAGAAAATGAATGCATGTAATTCGTAAATTTCAAGTTTATTTCATATTTTCTTACGAGCTACAATGCTCTGATAGAGAGCAGTCGTACATTGTAGTGACACTAATAGGGTCCAATTTTACTTTTGAACGGAACCCTAGTATTTTAGCCAATATAAGCTAGCTCTGAATGTCCTATGAGTAGAGACCGGATTTTTATGCAATTGCATATTTTGTTTGCCGCCACATAAGACCCAGGGGATCAATTATCCGTCCAAAACATGCATCCAGAATACTGTGGGTTAAATTTTATACTGCATATTTTTGCATATTTGAGTAATATTGCATAAAATTGCATATTTGAAGAATATTGCATAAAATTGCATATTTGAAGGGTTTTTTGTGCAAAATACAGATTTTTTAAAAGTAAATTTTCTGAGAAAAAATGAAAAAAATGAAGAAATAAAACAAGGAGACATTATTTATTTTTTTAAAGGCCTTCTGTAACTATAGCCGATTTTGGCCATTGAGTGTTCGTGTGTTTGTGGAAGTCTGTGTAAATTACTGTAGGGATCAGAGCCGGTCAAATATTTGCATTATTTTATTAGTTTATTATTTGTACGTCAATATGAAAAGCTTGTTAATATAAAAAAAATAAAAATAAAAGCAGTACAATACAATTGTATCTGTTAAATAAAACTACCCCCCCCCCCCCCCCCCCCGTATTTTTTCGTTCACATTTTTTGAAACATTATTATATTTATATTCAGGAATAGTACTTATTTGATTCTTATAATATTTTTTTATAATCAGGAACGAGGCTTTTTGAATCCCAGTAAATATTATCTTTGTGAATTATGATATATTGATTGTGAAATGTAATGTGATGTATTGTTGAATATTTTTACAGACTGAAGATGGCATTGAGTTAATGCCGAAACGTCTCTTGTTTTTGTTTCAAATTAAATTAAATTAAATTACAAACCCTGATGAAAATTTTTTATTGAAAAAGAAAAAATAACCATCATTCTATAAGGACTCCATCTTCTTACTGGAATTCAAAAAGCCTCGTTCCTGATTATAAAAAATTATTATATTTATTATGTTGATTTATGACGATGTTCAAGCGGGAGACACAGGCTCGAGCATTGCTAGCATATAAAATCTCGGCTCCCTCACTAACACTACTAACACTTTACTGATGTGCTCTCTAAATGGGCTGTGTTCCCGGTGACAATAAATAAAATATATATATACCTAATGAGAATTTTGTGCAATTTTTTACGCAATAAAAGTACATATTTGGAGGGTTAATAGAGTAAAGGGTGTGTAGTTTCACTGTGAATGAAATAAAACTCAAAGAGGTTTATACAAACTCAATATACTTCGGATTATTAGTCCATCATCAGGAGTTTACAAGTTAAAATACATATTTGGACACATGGTGTCTATATCTTACTTTATCATTTTATTTCTTTCATAGCACTCCTTCAATTATATTGTATCTTCAATTTTAATTTTTTAGTGAATAAAAAATTTATTTTGCCATCTTTTACTGCATATATTTGCATATTTCAGCAATTTTAATTGCATTTTTTATTGCATATTTTGGCAGTTTTTACTGCATAAAAATCCGGTCTCTACCTATGAGTAAGAATAGTAAGTACCCCCTTTTAATTAGGCACAAACACCACACCACCTATGATTGTCTATCAAGTTAGATAAAAAACTAATCACTTTCATTTCCAGCAAGTCAATTTATTTAAATTTTCCGAAATTCCACAACCAAATATCTTTTAAAATTTCTAATTTCAGAATTTCTGGTTGAAAAATTATAAACAAAAATTCAAATTGTTAAATGAGGAGCTTTATAAAAGTTGTAGCTAGTGAGTTGAAATTTAGTATCCAGGAATTTGTATTAATAAATTTCACCTCTAGGGCAGATTTTAACTTTCTATCTCAAACAGTCCGCTAATAAAATAATACGGCCAAGTGCGAGTGGAATTCGCATACCGAGAGTTCCCTATTTTTCAAAATACTTAGAAATTAAATCCGTACTTATTTGCTGATAAAGAGAGAATATAGAGTTTTTTCATAATTTTAAGTTAAGGCACTCTAGTTAGAAAAATCATCTAAAAATGACCATCCTGTGGCTTTCTCATACCGTCATTTTAAGGTAGTTCTTTCACAAATGCAAAAATTCAAGAAGTCTTCGAAACTTGGAATATTAGCCATTAAAAGCATAATAAACACACTGTTAAAATTTGAAGACGATTTACCACACCAAACATGAAATAATTGCGATTAAAAATGAAATTGTTTACATATGGTAGATTGGGAATGGGTGTGAAAATAATCATTATTTTTTTTTTCATTGAAGGACTTTCAGCATCTTGATGAAAAACTAATATTTGTTAGAATAATATATTCGGAGTAACTTAAAAAAAAATTGAAATTATTTACCACGTAGTTTTGATAAAAAATAAAAAAAAACATATTTGGGTGATTAATTTTAGTGGAGGGGATAAAATATCAATGGCTTGGAAACGATCCATTCATAAATAGAAAGTAGTAGCGTAAAATGTACAGTCACGTTAAAAAAACATAACCTAAAATTTTAACACCGTCCATATTTATAGAGTGGTTACGAGGCTAAAACTTTTTGTGTGGATTGTCGCAAAAGAACCTCCTTAAATGAATTAAATTAAAAAAAAAAATTATATCCTAATTCTTCCTAAAGATATCTTTACAGAGATACTTCACAAACCATGATATTTATTTTTGACTCCACCAAAAATCAGACCGTCCCCAAAATAATAATTCGATTAAAATTTTAATCTCATTTTTCGATATCTGTGAAAATGAATTCAAATCACTTTTAAATTTCATGCACCTATGCATCTTATTTACTCAAGAATTTCAATTCTCTGACAGACGGCCAGATAGGCGTTGTAACGACACTAGGGTCCTGGTCTACTTTTGAACGGAGCTTTAAAAATTGCCAAATCACTAAAATTTGAGGAAATCATATAAATTAAAAATGTATTTACATTTTTCCTTCAATTTTATAAATGATTTTTCAAAATAGAGCTTAAATTATTTGCCTAGGGTCTAAGGCAGCTACCGGTAGCTCACTGCGTCATTTTGGGTTGCTCGCAACAATTTTTACTAAATATTTAAAAAAAAAGTTGAAAGCTTAATAAGGAATGTTTATTCTAAAATACTTACATAGAAAGAAATAAATTCAAACTACTTTTTTTTTTTAATTTTTCTAATTTTCATTGTTTTATAAGGGAATTTTAACAATTATTTAATTATTAAATATAATTTTTTTCAAATATTAATTCAAAAGGGCGCAAAGTCAGCCAGTATACCATATATATTTGATATATATTTGTGTATGTTTATTTCCAACAAGCAGAGGACAACCTCTTTGTTTCTCTTTATTATTATTTCTTAATTTTTTTGTATTTTAATATAACTATTGGGAAGTCGGGTTAGCCGAGCCGGCTAACGCGCTGGCCCCGCTTCGGCATCGATTGATGATGACGATGTTGGAGCGGAAGGCCGGGGTTGAATCCTGGCTGGCATATAAAATTTCTACCGCCTAAAACTAGGCTCCCTCACTAACCCAACTAACACTTTACTGATGTGCTGTCTAAATGGGCCTTGTTCCCGGTGACAATAAATAAATAAAAAATAAAAAAATATAACTATATAATTTTAAAGTCCCTGAAGCACCGAGCGATGATTGGTAACTTTTTGACTCTAAATAGCTTAAGTTTCAAATTTCAAGACTCTGCGACTTACCGAAGACGAGATATGAACGATTAAAATATTTATTTTGCGACATGACTAATCTACACCCCCTTCCTTTATTTCAATCGGATTAAAATTTATACACGACTAATAACTCATGTGACTTGATAAGTTCACCAATTTTTAGCGAAATCATTAGAACCGTTTTCGAGAAACCGATTCTATATATATATATATATATATAAGAATCGCTCGTTTAATATAATAAGATAAGATTTGAAAGATTTGGTGGTCTTTTTTGGTTATAAAATATATAAAATTGTATAAATCAGGTTGTATAAGTCAATTTTTTGTAACAAGTGGCTCACAGGATAATTTTAAATTTGAAACTAGCTCACGCACATATTAAGGTTGGAGACCGCTGGTCTAGGGTGACATACAGACTAGTTATGGCTAGTACTTTAGTAAAATAATTAAGTTCTTTATTAATTGGGGAGAAATCTAACACCAAAAATGAGTCGCAATTTATCTACTCACAAGTCTGATTTCGATAAAATGTCATATAAGCCATTTTTAACCGACTTCAAAAAAAGAGGAGATTCTCAAATCGACTGATTTTTTTTCTGTCTATGTTACCCCATATCTCCGCCAATTGTGAACCGATTTTGATGATCTCTTTGCATTGGGTTCAGTCTAGCTTCCGATTGGTCCCGATTTTTTTCATTGGTATTGGACTTTTTTGATAAATTTTTCAGGCATAACTTCTTTGTTTATGAACCGATTTTAATGATTCTTTTTTTATTGGAAAGGGGGTATCTTAGGGATGGTGCCATATTAATTTGGTCAAGTTCTGAAGATATGATCAATGACGAAATAACATAAATCTCCAATTCTTATGACCAAATAATCGAAATTATAATAAATAAAATCTTAAAACATTTATTTAAAACCCGCAAACGTTTCGAGTGAATTTCTATATTTATGAATTGAATTTTATTATCATTTTCTGATTCATTCACCGACTGCATTCTCTTACGAGATGCATGCAAGGTATTATATTAAGTCACTATTAATAACATCACTAAACAGAGAAAAATAAAAATAAAACCGACTTCAAAAAAATTAAATGCAACAAATAAAATAATAATAACTTAAACATCAAATAAAATACACTAAAAGGTATAAAATAATAATCTAATTTAGTTACAACTAAACGACGAAATATTAACATGAAATTACTTTATGAAGTCGGTGCCAAACATATACATTTTATGAATCACACTCGGACCTTACTTAGTACGTTAGGCGGGTACGCTCGCTTATATGGTTTGTTTGGCACCGACTTCAAAAAGTAATTTCATGTTAATATTTCGTCGTTTAGTTGTAACTAAATTAGATTATTATTTTATACCTTTTAGTGTATTTTTATTTTATTTTTAAGTTATTATTATTTTATTTGTTGCATTTAATTTTTTTGAAGTCGGTTTTATTTTTTTTTAATTATTAATTAAGCCCTTAACTATAATATTAAAATTTTATAATTAAATTTTATGCACATACTTTATATCCTCTCACTTTCTTAAAAGTATTGACACTGTTGTAAGCTAGGAGAGGGTCGCAAAGAATGTTTCAAAAATTATTATACCTCTTATAGTTTCTAATAATGTGGTTTAACATGAATTTGAGTTTGATTATTTTTCTTTTATGATTAATTAATTTTCATATCTACATCAACTCCGAAAGTTTCAACATTCAAAAATGAACGGTATAGAATTATTTATTACATAACTACATGCAATAGCTGAGCGTGACGCTGGTTTGATATATTTCTATAATAAAACTACTATCTTCAAGCTTCGATAGATATTCGAAAAAAAAAGAATTGTTTCTTTTCCCGAAAATCAATCGTCCTGATGCTTCCTAATAAATTGTCCAGTAGCTGTTCAATGTGGAGCAAACGTGACGTCTCCAACTTTCTCCAGGAATTGCACATCCCCTGTTTCTAATAGAGCAAAGTCGGTCACAGACCTGGAGCTACTGGAGTGCTGTAAATACAATTCTTAGCTATCTTAAGATCACCCCTTTCAAAATATTACTATTTTAATTGTTATTGTGATTTGAAAACCATAATGGACTACTCTCAAATGATTTATAGTCTTTCGAGATAATAACAAAGGAGATGATCGGTTTTTTATACTCATTTTAAAAAGAAATGCTAATTTATTCGTTAAATCTTACAAAAAATCTATGACTTGAATCTCTTTGTTATGTGGAATGAATCAAGATTTCACCTTCTACTTAATTGTATGTATGAAACTTGATCAAAATAATGTGAAGGAATTTAAATTTAGTGAAATTATTATTTCATTTAATATATATATAATTTTTACAGATTTAGGTGTCGGTTCTAGGTGAAACATTATAAGTAAAAATCTTGATGTAGTTAGGAGTAAGATGTTCGTTTTTACAGGTCGAATTAAACCAAAGGTGGCTATTGCATCGATCCAATTTTATCAGAATTCTTCGAAAGAACACCATTAATTGTGCTTGACTTGCATCATTAATAATTTTTAAGGATTTAGGTGTCGGTTGCTTACTTTACTTATAATATATAAATAAATATATATATATATATATATTGAGGTAAAACCCCGTTTTTAATAAGAACGGGTTCTTACTAGTTAAAACGCGTTTCACTGAATACCTTTGTGGCAACTAGAGTTTACTGATGTTGGTTGAATTTCGTTCAAAGTTCTAGAATCTTCATTTTTGACCTTTCGCCTCATTTTGGATGTTTATTTTCAAAAAATTTTAAACAAAAAGTCAAAAATTAGAAGAAATGTTGTAGAGAATATTTTTTTTACATTTTCGTTTAAAATTTTTTGAAAATAAACACTCAAAATAAGGCGGAAGGTCAAAAATGAAGATTATAGACATTTGAACTAAACTCAACCAACATCAGTAAACTCTAGATGCCACAAAGGTATTCAGTGAAACTCGTTTTATCTAGTAAGAACCCGTTCTTACTAAAAGCGGTTTTTACTGCAACAAATATATTAGTAAATGAAATAATAATTCAGGAGCGGGCGTTGACTTTTCAGCGAGAGGATGCTGCCCAAAAAAGGACCCTTCATTTATGAAAATTTTATTTTATTCTTCCTAAAATTCATCAATAACCGCTTAATATAATTTTTCAAATTTAATATTTTCATTTGATATTAAAGACAGAGCGGACAGTCTATTTTCGCTTTGACTACTTCCAGGTGCAAGTAAAAACTTGTCTTTGACATGCTTGAACTGGAAGATATACGAACCAGGAAGGGTCTTCAAACCTTCTATCGGCAGGCTTTTGGGAAAAATCATTCATTTTAATTGCCCCTTGAAACCATGCAACAATTTTATTTCTTTTCGAGAACCAAATATACTTACTTTTCAAAACAAAAAAATGATTTTAACCGAATTCAAAAAAAGGAGGAGGTTCTCAATTCGGCTGAATTATTTTTTTTGTATCTATGTTACTCGATTTTTTCGCCAATTGTGAACCGATCTTGATGATTTTTTTTGCGTTGGGTTCAGTATAGTTCCCGATTCGTACCATGTTAATTTTGTCAAGTTCTGATGATATGATCAATGACAAAATAGCGGAAATCTCCAATTCATATGAGCAAATAATCGAAATTATAATAAAAAATCTTTTATAAAAAACAATCTTAAAATGTTCATTTAAAACCCGCTAACGTTTCGAGAGAATTCCTCTATTTATGAATTGAATTTTATTATCATTTTGTGATTCATTCACACGAATCTTTCTATTATGAGATGCATGCAAGGTATTATCTTAAGTCTCCCTATTGTCAACATGATCATATATGTTTAATTGTTTATTAAATAAATATTATAAATGAAATTCTTAATCATTATGATATTATATTGCAAGGAAAATTTATTTTCTGAAAAATTACAACTGTGTAGATCATCTTTCTAAATTTTGAAGTTTTTCATTTTATAGCTTATACGATAATTTATAACAACTTAACAATTTGTCTTTACTTTTTTATAGAAGTTTAACTTTGCAAAGGTTCACCTTCCGTGATCAAAATTATGAAAATAAATATTTAAATAATAAGACGGATAAGTGGGAATCGGACCACCGTATGTCGAGAGTTCCGAACCCGTCTATAAGTCTTAAAATACTTGAAATATCGAATTCGTGTTATTTATGTTGATTTCATATTTAATTAGCTGTTTTCATACTTAACTAAGGTTTAAATACTTAACTCTAAATTTTCTTAGTTAACTCCTCGTTTTCCTAATTAACTCGCTGTTTACATACTTACCTTGTTGATTTCATATTTAATTAGCTGTTTTCATACTTAACTCACGGTTTAAATACTTAACTCTCCATTTTCCTACTTACCTCCTCGGTTTCCTAATTAACTCGCTGTTTACATACTTACCTTGTTTATATCATATTTAATTAGCTGTTTTCATACTTAACTCAAGGTTTAAATACTTAACTCACGGTTTAAATATTTAACTTTCAGTTTTCTTAGTAAACTCCTCGTTTTCCTAATTAACTTGCTGTTTACATACTTACCTTGTAGATTTCATATTTAATTAGCCATTTTCATACTTAACCACGGTTCAAATATTTAACCATGGTTCAAATACTTAACTACGGTTTAAATACTTAGCTTTCAGTTCTCTTAGTTAACTCCTCGTTTTCCAAATTAACTCGCTGTTTACATACTTACCTTGTTTATTTCATATTTAATTAGCTATTTTCATTCTTAACTCAAGGTTTAAATACTTAACTCACGGTTTAAATATTTAACTTTCAGTTTTCTTAGTAAACTCCTCGTTTTCCTAATTAACTTGCTGTTTACATACTTACCTTGTAGATTTCATATTTAATTAGCTGTTTTCATACTCAACTTAATTTTAATTACTTACAGCTCTCTCTATCTTTATATTTTTGATGTTTTACATTGAATTCTTTTTTAATTGTACATTCAAAAACTCTTGATAATGGGGTGCGGGGTGTTTTTTTAAATATATAAAAAAATAAATCAGTATAGTCGAAACCAGAACCTATGAGACAGGTCAACGTTTTACTCATTTGAAAGTGTACAACAAGAATTAAAACAATATTTTGTTTAGAAATGACAAAACAATTAATCTTATTAAGTTTTCAAAGATCCTTAAATTTCATCATCTAAACTATATAATCTTCTCTTTATTTGAAAAATACTTCTCTACATTTTCAAAAGTCTCTCTCTAATAAAGTAAAGAAGTTTTTGAAAATTTTTTAGAAACTTTTTAAAATTTAAAATATAAAATACTAGGTAGGTTTCACATAAATCTCTCTAAGCTGACCGCTGACATCACGCCATTGATTCTTGTTTCGGTTATAACTTTATTTATTTTTTTTTTTTACTAAAAAAATTATGCATTCAACATTTTTAATTACAATTTCGATTAATAAAAAAAAATTTAAATTTAAATTTTTAGGTACACTCCTGATTAACACGGACACCTCTACAAAATCAAAATCAAAATTAATTAATAAATGAGTCAGCTTTCCCTCAAAAAATAAATAATAAAATAAAAAATAAAGAATTAACACTATTAAATTTAAGGAGGTTCTTTCGAAACAATCCACACAAAAAGTATTAACCTCGTAACCATTCTATAAATATGAAAGGAACTAAAATTTTAGGTTATGTTTTTTTAACGTGACTGTACCACTCACACTACATCTCTATATGGATACACATATACTTGCCGGACCGTTTCCAAGCCATTGTGCTTTTATCCCCTCCACTAAAAATAATCGCCCAAATATGTTTGTTTTTTTTGTTTTTTATCAAAACTACGTGGTAAATAATTTCAATTTTTTTTTTAAGTTATTCCGAATATATTATTCTAACAAATATTATTTTTTCATCAAGATGGTGAAAGTCCTTCAATGAAAAAAAATAAAATAATGATCATATCCCCACCCTTTCCATATCTACCCTATGTTAAAAATGTCATTTTTAATTATAATTATTTCATGTTTGGTGTGGTAAATCGTCTTCAAATTTTAACAGTATGTGTATTCTGCTTTTAATGACTTATATTCCAAGTTTCAAAGACTTCTTGAAATTTTTGCATTTGTGAAAGAACTACCTTAAATTCTATGAATACATTTTCTTTAAGGATATTTCAGGAAGGGTGAAAACAAAGAATGATTTTGAGAATATTAGAATTATATATTTTCATTTATTACATCTGTACATGAAAATAATCTATATACAAATACAATAGAATTATAAAATTTCTTATTGGTTAGTAACTAAAATTTGCAACATTTTTATTATAAACTAAATTAAAATTGAGTATTATTGATATACTTGAAAAATGGACAGAGATCAATGCCTCAATAGGGTTCAAAATGAAGTTCACATTCATTGAAGCTAAACAATGACCTAATTATTTTTAACTAAGAAATCAGTCTAACAAGAAGGTCATCTAATTGGAAGCAAAAATATAATTTCAAAGGAAAAAAGAAATTTGCTGAGAGTTGAGTTTTCAGAGAAAGAACTGAAGAGATCGACCGATTTCCACTACAGCGGATCATTGAGAAATTGAAAGAAGAAAACGGGACGAGCCGAAGAAGGTAAAGTAAAATAAAACGTTTGAGTGGAAATCGGAGAAATTAGAATGAAAAGAAGAAGAAAAAGAGCGAGTGCTAAGATAGATAGGTTAGTCCCCGGTGGGAGGTTGCCTGCTCACCATCCATTGGGAAAGAAATTGAAGAACGAGAATGATAAGAACACAATACAATTCATGTATCACATCACCTTCACAATATTATCCTATAGTACTAATGTGTCTTTTATAGCTTTCTCTTATTGAAATGAATCAATATCATTTGGAAATAAAAAAAATAAAAAAAAACAAAAAGAGTACCGGTAACATAATACACTAGAAGTGAAACTTCTTTGTCGTTAGTTGAAATGTAAAATACACTATAAGTGAAACTTCTTTGTCATTGAAATATAAATTTATCCTAAAGAGAAACCAATGAGGTTATCCTCCGCTTTTGATGCAAATAAACTTATAAATTAGGGTGGTCCTTATTTTGAGTGTTTTCTAATTTTACGCGGACAAGGGCTCATTTGGTTCGAAATAAATAAAAAAAAAATATCCCCCAAGTTTCAAGTCTCTATCTCAATTATAACCTGTTCCCCAGGGATGGAAAGTTTTTCCTCTAAATAACATGGGGTTGTTGGCATTAATATATCAATTTATTATTCCGGCCAAAGTAATAGTTTAAAAAATTTGTAACTCTGTAGACTTTATCCTTATAATAGTAACTATCCATCAGAATTATTACAGATTTTTAGCTATTACAATTTTGAAGTTACAGCTAGATAAAATACTGCTATATCTTTTAGTGTTACTAAGTTATAGACTCCAAAATTAGTATAGCTAAAAATCTGTAAAAATTCTGAGAAATAGCTACTATTATAAGGATAAAGTCTAGAGAGTTTCAAATTTTTTTAACCATTACTTTGGCCGGAATAAAAAATTGATCTTTCAATGGCAAAAGCCCCATGTTATTTAGATGAGAAACTTACATCGCTGGGGGCACAGGTTATAATTGAGATAAAGACTTGAAACTTGGGGATATTTTTTATTATTTATTTCGAACCATATGAGCCCTTGTCCGCGTAAAAATTCGAAAATCCCCAACATAAGGACCACCCTAATATATATATTTTCATCCACTTTAAAAACTCGACGTTTCGGAGGATCTTCCCATCTTCTTCATGGTTTAAAAGAGTCAAAGAAGGAACCTACTTCTCTACTCCTTCAACAGTGATTTTGCTAAATTAGTGTTTGCCATTAGAATTCATAGAATATGGTAGCTAATACTCTAACGATAGTCAAGCAAAAACACTAAAGGAGACGAAGAGCTTCATTCTTTGACTTTTTTAAGCCCTGATGAAGGAGAGGAGGTCCTCGGAATCGTCAATATTTAAAAGAGGAAGAAAATGACTTCTTAAAAATTGTTTTGTTTGGAATTGGTGGATTTCATTATTCACTCAGTTAACCATCGAATTATACCAGTCCATCTCCATAGAAAATACTATTTATTTATGTATTATATATTACATTTTATTATTATCAATTAATATTAATTAATTAATATGAATAAAATGTATATATAGGTATGTCTGATAGTTTGTATGTGTGTAAGATCAAAATGCTCAAACAAATTGATTATTTTAAATTTAAATTTTCGTAGATATTTTCTATTGTTTATTTTTTAACATGTGGTGTCACTAATATTAGAATTTTGTGTCGCTTCGTTTTGAACACAGTCTTGAGAAATTTCCTATCAACATGACTAAAGAAGTTTCACTTAAAAAAAAATAAATATTCAAATTGGAATTAAAACAAGAATATAATGATATTTCAGTGAATTTTATTTTTCAAAGAACGAGTGGATTTGGAGAATGGATTTAGAAAAACACTGATCTTTTGAAGAAAGAAGCTGATTACGTCTCTAAATCACACGTTAAAAATAAACAGGGGGTATTCTTGCTTTGATTAAACCAGTATCAAATGTATATAAATTAAGTCATTCGAGTAGGTAATGTAATGAGCATGCGCACATTACTTTCAATAAAAATTTCAAAGTGCGCATGCTCAGTTAGCTCCGTTGCAGTACGAGTGCCGTATATTGAATATAATAATGCTCACTGCTCAGCTTTTGTATAATTATGACTTGGAAGTAAGCGCTATGAGCTTTTCTCAAAATGCTCATATAAATTTCCCGGACTTGGAAAAAACCATGGAAGATTCGTAGTTCTAGCTGAGAATTTCAGAGTATTCCGTGGCATATTCCAAGACGCGAAGCACTTACAGGCTCATTTGCCCTAATCTATACACATTTGTAGAACCTCGAATATCTCTCTCTGAGTAAATAAATAATGATTCGTTTTTCGTTTCTTTTTGTTTTAAACATCCATTTGAAATATCATGACAGATCTTAAATTAAACTTGTCAGAAGACTAGAAAATGTCTTTCATTGTAGTTAATTAGGATAAGAAGTAGAGTAGGAAAAGCCTTTCATTAATTTGCAGAAAATTGATGACACTCGAGTTGTCTTTAGGGATTTTACAACCAACTATACCAATTTTTCAGGCTGTACTCTACCAAACAATGGAATTGTTTACTTATCTATTACTTTCACTTACCTATAGTATTTGAAAGTATTGCTTATTTTACGATTACTTTTTCTTAAATATTTTGGTTAATATATAAATGTATCGTATTGTGAAATTTAAAAATAATAATATCGCTTTGCAGTTTGTTTCACTTATTTTCATCCGAAATACAGAAATTTTTTTCGATGGTCTATCGACAGAATCGCGAATCACTGATATTTTCTCACACCGATTCACTTATTTTCATCAGAAAAAATAAACATTTATAACAATGGTCTATCGGCAGAATATAGGATCACTGGTATTTTCCCATACCGAATTACATAAAGAAATGTCGAAATATCATCGATTCGCAAATCTTTGATCCGGACGAGATACACCTCGTCAGGTTTATTTCGCTCTGAAATCAATAAATCTACAAGCAGTGTTCGATCGATAGAATTGCGAACCGATGATATTTCTACATACCAAAATACATTTATATATAAATAGATGGAATAATGGAAATTTGTTACATTTTTTTTTATATTATTAACAAAATTTAAGTGTATAAAATTGAAATGAGAAATAATAATAACCCAGATAACACGCTCTATCCAGAAGATGTCTTATTCAGGTCTTGTTGCCTTTAAGATGTTTTTAAGATGTCTATAAGATATATTGGTGTTTATTAGACATCTTCTAGAGCGAGTGTGCTATCAGGGAATTCTAAAAAGTATTATTGAAGTTTTTATAGCTTTTTCTGTTAGATGCAGTTTTCTGCACTAAGTGCAACGGATGCAAAAATAATCAAAATAGCTGAACTACATCAGAGATTGTGCTCAGGCCCAGTGTGAATTTGATCGCTTTTAAATGCAAATAAAAGTGAACTGGTCAGCATCCGCTCTGAGGGAGCACTACAGTCCAACAGAAAGAGCTATAAATTTTCAAATATATGTAATGTGATTCATTTTGTCACATTTCAAACAACAAAATATGGAATGAAATTAATCTGTGGTAAAAAATTTAACCAATGTCCAATGAAGTTGGACAAATGACGTGAGTCCTGCTCAAATCACTTCTCTGGGGATTTCACTGAAATGTGACAAAATTAAATAAACTGCTCTAATAATATTAGAATGTCCAATTACCATTACAAGTTAGTTCTAACTCTAAAAAGGTCAGTAAAATAGGCGTAGATCTTTTAGACAAATCAACATCTTCTCTATATACTAGCAGCATTTTGAATTGGAAATTCTAGCTGAGAAAAGGCTTGTTCTGTTTGTAACTTAGGGAAAGTATGGGGGTGGAGAAAGATGGCGCGAGTCGCAATGCGGCAACCCTCGTGCCACCCTCTGCGCCCCTATTTCCACTAATGCCACCCCATTGGAAGTCTGGGAGAAGAGGTTAGAGGATCGATCGCCAACCGACGCGCAGACCCTCCAATCACGGTTGCACTCGTTAAACCTGCCATTTTGTTTTTACTTTTTTTGTTATTTGTTCACACAGTGTCTCTGCTAACCTTAAACTAAATCAAATGTAGAACATAACAAATCTTAAAAGAAAACCAAACGATATTTAGACAAAGACCAAAATACGATGGTAACTTGGAAAATCACAAATTATAATATTTTGTTGCTTCGAAGCAAATGGCAATTTAAATTATTTAAATGACTAGATAACTGTACATCGCTTCATTTGTGTAATTATAAAGCATACCAAATCAATTTACCTTAGCTTATTTCATAAATGAACGGTTTCTAACCGATTGTGTCTAAAAACCCCTGAAACTTACTGAGGACGTTTAGGAGCTTATGGCGAGTCTTGACTGTTCACAATGAAAATCCAAACTTAAAATACTTCATCGTTTTTTAACCCTGTAACTTCCAAAGAGGTTTATAAAAAATTCGAAGTTATTGTTAAATTTGAACTGTATGAAATCGTTTGTTGATGATTTTTTATGAGTATTTCTATTTTGTATTAAAGATCAACATTACTATTAAGAAAATTGATTTATTAAACTATGGTAAATTAAAATATACCACTTAGGATAATACTTCTTCGAATGAGGAAAATTTATGAAATTTATATCTTTCCATTATCTCGAAATTTTTTGAAGAATTAAGCCTAAAAGACCCGCTTGATGTTTGAGTTTAGTGGGGTAGTTACAGGGTTAAAGTTAATTTCATTTTACACTATAGCTCAAGACTTTAGAAGATCTTTCCTGATTTTTGGAGTGGGTTCTCAGAACGCATTTTCATCAAATATTATTTTGAGAAAACGCAGATAATGTAGTACATAATGGTAGTAAAATTTATCAATTTTGGGATAAAATAACAATCTACTACTAAATAACGTTTTGATAATATTTATATCATTTTTAATCTTTTTTTTCTCATTTAAGTACCTATGCTTATTTTGTCTTTTATACACAAATAATATAATCGTCAAGTTTGTATGAAATAAAATTATAGTGAAAACTAAAAATAATTAAATAAAAATGATTTCCAAAATATCAATTTTGTTTTCAATTAAAATTTTTTCATAATAAGGCTGATACTTTGTTTTAGAATTTCGACCTAAAACTCACGGTCAACTTGCGGATAACGACGTCCTACACTATTCAGCACTATTTATCATTTTCCTTATTAAGGCTGTGATGGATAGATTAAAGATGATAATCTAGAAGATTCTTTCGAATTAGACCACCCAATGTTAAAAAAATCAATCTAAACTTTCTAGTGTTTTTTTGAATAGAAAAAATTACAAATGAAAACATTTTAATTAGAATTAGAAAAAAAATAAGATTTATGTAAGAGTTTTGGAAAGACGAACTGAGGGCACTTTTCGAAAAACTGAGGGCTGTTTAGGAATACTTCACAGGGTGAGGTAAGAAAAAAAGAAGATAGGGCAAAGATCTAGATTGGAATGCTATCTCCAGATAATGAAGGATATGGGACTTTTAGAGAAATGAAAGAATTGGAATGGGATATCGAAGAGTAGAGGCCAGTTTTTTTGCATCACACTAGCCTTAGAATTGATTAGCACCTAAGGTGATGAGTGTTTAATCCTAAAGTCGTTTTTAAGTGGTATAAGATATTGTTAAAGTAAACTAAGACATAGATATTGAATTTTCTCTAAATATGAGTATATAGTATTTATCATTGTACTTGAAAACAGAAACAAAATAAGAAGCTGAAATGTTGTGAAAAACACTAGAAAATGTTAGTTAATTTTCTATTTGTATGAAAAGTATCATCAGAAAGAATATTCCAAATCACTCAAAAATAGGTAATAGTCTAACTTGGTAGTTTTTCCAAGTTTGTCTGCAAAGTAGACAATAAAGTGCACTGAGTACATGTGAATGGTAACCTAGGTTATCGATGTTGCAGGCGACCATGAGTTTACTACTACGGGAATTTTTACACAGATCTTTACAGATATTTCAATCAAATATCAAAGTAATGTAGGTATATTGCTGTAGTGTGGCGTTGCGCTCAAAGAGACCGAGTGAAACACACCTAAATTTATTATTGATCTATTACTAAAATATATATAAATTATCTACTTAAAATCTTACTGTTTTCTCTGTGGGCAAAGAAAGCAAAACGTCCATATTAATTGTCAGAAAAATACTCGTTAATTAATAGTGTAATTGTATATAATTTAAATTCATTAACAAATTTTAATTTTTGAAATTATAGACAGAGAATAAAGGTTTTTTCATGTTTAATTTGGGTTTTAGTAAAAAGATAAAAAATAATACAGTAGAACCTCGTTTATCCGGACTAACTGGGACCAAAGGCAAACCGGATAATCGAAAATCCGGATATATGGGTAATAAAAACAAAACAAATCCTCAAATAAACGAATTTGAATCTATTACGTTAAAAAAAACATGTTTATGTCAAAATTACATAGAATTGTTTAAAAAAATACATACATTAATTTTTGGTGAAATTATAATTACATTCTTGCTATCAGAGTTAAAAATTATTATCTTGGTGAACATTTATTAAAATAAAAATGTCTACAAATCCGATCCGGATAATCCGGAGGTCCAAATAAACGAGGGCCGGATAAACGAGGTTTTACTTTAATAGCGGGATAAAAAAATTAAACCACCTGCTGCTTATTTTGCCCTAATATGACATCCAGTAGTTTCTTTTTTCATAGTTAGTCGAGAATCCAGTAATTTATATATATCCATGATTTTTTATTACAAAAACAACAACAGAAATCAGAAATTCAGAATTTTAAACAATATTCAGTGAAATAAGCTAAGGATGCAACGCTTCTAAATAGAAGTACCTAGTAATGTATTATGCAACTCCCAAAGCTGATACAATCCAAGATATTCAGAACAGTTTTCCAAGAAAAAAAGGAAAGTACTAGAAGAGGTATAAAAATGTAAAAATGAACTGTAAACATTAATTAATAAATTATTGCCTAATTTATCAGGCTTGAATTATATATCTAAGTTCATGACCTGCAACTTCTTAATGAAAAACATTTAACAAATAATTCTAACCTAGAAAAACAACAATATTATATTATTTTTCATTTTATTTTGATCACAATGAAATAGTCGTTATTGAATGATACCACACATATATACATATACGTGTAAATAATTAATTATATATTATAAATTTGGAAATGCTATGTCACGTTAATTAACAGCCATACTATTTTTGTTTGTACACTTCACACAGCACATATAGTAGTAGATAAGGTGAAATAATATAAAATAATAAAAGATTAAAAATTAAATTCAAATATAAACAGGTAATAAGAGTAAAAGGACAAGAGAATGTCCGTTTATACTATATGTCTTTTCATTGCTAATTAACTATAAAGATAATACATTTGGAAAATCTGACGTGAAATTCAAGACAACCGTCATTTAATTGGAAAAATCTCTGCATTTCATTGGAGATCTTTCAAAAAGATTACTCGAAATCAAACGCAAGCTTAATGCTTTTCACCTTCTATTTAGAATTTTTCCAGGATCAAATCTTGATCTTAATTCTAACAGTTTCATGTTCAGTATATAATTTCATTCATCATAATATTCTCTTTTTAAATATTTAATTTTTCAATACTGATTTTTGCAGAAAATGTTATTTTAATGTGCAATACAGAGTATGGAAACATTTATTGAAAATATATACAATATATTGAATAAATTGTGTAATTTGTATAATAATAATCCTTATAGAGTATAGAAGGTAACTAATTTGACCAACATCTTCACCCCGTATGTCTTTTTTTGCTTGTTTTGACTTTCAAAGGCGGGTTGGCACGCTTTTCGACTGAAGTCTGCTCGATTTTCGAGTGGTAACTGCATTTGGTAAGAGAAATAGTGGGACTCACACAGTGACATGACGTTTCATATGCAACGAAAGATGATCAGATCGACTAAAAGCTCTTTCACATAATCGACACTGAAAAGGCCGATCTCCTGTGTGCTTTCGGTAGTGCCGAGTTAGTTCATCAGAACGAGCGAATTTCCAGCCACAACCTTTCCAGCTGCATTGGTAAGGCTTTTCGCCCGTATGGGTGCGCAGATGAGCTTTAAGATGTGAGGATTTTGTATAAGTTTTGCCGCAACCTGGATGGGCGCACGTGTGCATGGTTAACTTTTTACGGCCACAACTCCTTCTTCCTCTTTTGGTTTTATTTGTTGAAGTCAGTGACGTTGTTGAAGATTCATCTGATGATTGTGTCGTTGAAACAAATGGTGTAACATTTGAAGAAGTAATATTATTTGGAGTTGGGACGGTATTTGAGGATGGAACATTATTAGAAACGACAGACGACCCTGCTGCGGTACCTCCCGATAACAAATCAACTAAATTTGGCGATGAAGGTGGTGTCATAATTTTAATAAGTTGTTGTGGATGGTTAATTAGTTGTTTTTGTGTAGCTAAGACGGTTAATCCAGTTGCCGCTAATCCTTTTGAATAATCTTTGTTTTCAGGACTAGCTGGAGGAGACATCTGTCCATGGTTATAAGCCACTTGTTGTTGGTTGCTCGTGTGATAATTAATATTTATATATGCTGGCGTTGGTGATATAAAGGTACCCTGATTTACATTATCTGTGAAGTTATTAGATGTCGAGAATTCATTATAATGTTGAGCAGCAGCAGCGTCGGGTACTGATTCTATAGATGAGGTAACATTATCGGTTTCATTAGAAAGCGAATCTTTCGGACCATAGAAACTATGCTGTTCTGCTGCACTGTTGATAAGCATATCTAAATCTACATATTCTTCTTGATAAGAGAGTTCAGACTCTTCTTCTGACTTAATTTGATAAAGCTCGGATGAACTAGCTGTGGAATCTGATGATTGTACTCGGGATGATGTATCATCTCGACTCCCATCAGCAGATCCTACTCCGGGGACATCAGTTGTACCCTCGCTGATAGAAAGAGCAACAGGAGATGCTTGTGGTGGTGTTGGTTGGCCCATTAATATACTCTCAATATCTTGCCACATCTGTAATCAAAAACAAAAAAAACTTTGATTATTACCTTGAAATAAGTTTAATTAAATATTTTTAAATAATATTAATCAATCATAACATAATAAGGACCTAATATACATATTTTTATTTTTTAATTCAATTTTTGATAAACTTTCTATGTCAGAAACGCGATTGTGATATACTTATTAAATGAATCTCAAAACCGAGGTCTATCTATATTCACAAAGTAAGTAAATAGTGTATTAAGAAAACTTTCATATAACCATAGCTGCAAACAAGGTTTTTGTACATTCTTGGTTTTGACATATGGATATTTATATATCCTATATTCAAATAAGTTATTGATAGTTTGTATTGTAATGAATAAATACAGTTCTTTTATCAAAACAACCTCAAGATGTTTATTAAATTTCTTAAATTCTCCCTTTAACAATGGCAATTTAATAAACGTTTTGAGTTTGTTTTGATAAAAAAAACTGTATTGATTCAATATATATTAACTATGATTATTCAATTGAATCGATCAAAAATATAAAAATATAATATTAAATTGCTTTCATTTATTGTTGTCAGAAATAAACTTAAAGGAAAACATCAAGACCTTGATATTTATTGAGAAATCCTACGATGACTTTCTAATAGACCAAAGGAAAATGGAGAAGTTGGAATCAAGAACTTTTCCATTTATATAAAACGTGAATAATTCTTGCTAGTAATATTTTCCAAAAGCAACCGGATTATTGAATACCTATCATAGTAATAAACCATTTAAAAATTGAGAGTGAATGGTCGAATGTTGGCTTGTCAATAAAAATTTGGAGCTTTGAACACTGAAGCCTGAAACAATATTTAATTTTATTAAAGTGGATTAAAATCTTACATTTTAGTTTGATTAGTCTGCTCTTTGTTTAATCTTGTCTTTCAAATCAAGTATATGGTTGTCAATATCTAGACAACAACATGAGGTACTATAAAAATATGTTATTTTTTGAAATTAAAATTATGCAAAGAATTTTTTAAACTCTTAATAGTATTAATAACATTATTAAAATTTCTGATCAAATTTGATAAATCTGTCACCTTCTCGCAGGAGTCAGGAGAAAGTGATTTAACATGACACTGAAGATTGAAACTTAGATTAGTAATTTTTGATGTGATATTGGCTTATCAGGGCCGCGCCAAGTTATTTCGCCGGCCGTACGCAAAAGTAAATTTTGCGCCTTGTGGATATAATTATAAAGCACCTGGAACACCGAGCGATGCAGGGTAATTTTTTGATTCAGTAAAAAGCGATATATTAATATTATTTTTAATTTTAAATTCAATTAAAAAGATCGATTTTTATTCGGAGCCAAAATAAAATAAAATTGAAATAAAACTTAATTTATATTTTTACCGACGTTTTGACCCGCTATGGCTATCATTAAGAGATATCACTGGCCACAAAGTTTTGAATGTAATTGTAATTAAAAATAATATTAATATACACGGAAGTTCTTTCGTTAACCCTTTTAAATCCTGAACAAGGAGGCACTACAATTTGACTCGGTTTCAAATACTAAACTAATTTGATCTGACTGAAAATGAACAGCTTGGTGTTTCACTCAGATCAATAGGACTTGTTAAGCTCTTGAAAATAATTTTAGTTAAAAGTCGAAATGAGTTGAAAATAATAAATTGGAAACTGTTTACAAAATAATCAACACATCCACCGAAGCCTATAATTTACAAAAGTCTTTTACATGGAATGCTCTATGTTCTGATGGTACTACAGGACTGTGTATATAATATGCCCTACTAAACACTCCTACACCCCAGTTGAATCTTCTTTAAACGTGGAAAATAATCTTTGATAATGACCTCAAAATTACTGACCGAAACGTTAGGTTTTTTTATAAGTTAAATCTTTTGATATATTCATTGAACATTCTCTGAGAAGAACTGAGCCAACTTTATGGAACTTGGGTTCGATACTTCGATTCTTGAGGGAAATTCTTTCCTTCTGTCATGTAAGTAAAGTTAATTATAACTAGACTAAGCAAGAGAACACTAACAGTGATTTTTTTTATATAAAGTCAACTCTGCCACTATCGACAATAAGAACTTTCTAAAGAATATTTATTTATATTAAGTAGAAGAAAACATTTAATTTAATTTTTTTCGTATATGAATAAAAAAATAAATTTAATCATTTAATTTATATATTTTTGTTTTTTTGTTTTTAGTGTAAGCATGTAAAACTGTGTAAAACTCTTGAATGTTCGTAAATGACGTCTCTTCTTAAGCTTTAAGTGATTTTTTCTTATTAGACGTGATTTTAAAGACATAAATTTAATTTAGGACTTTTTGATTGAAAATTATCTTCCAACATGTAAGCAAAAATATCAATAACATCCTATGGCATTCTTATTGATCTATTTAAAAATATTTTTTTACTTTCACATTTATATTCATAGATTATAATGTGGAAGTATTGCGATGCCCTGTCTGGGTCCTGACTCTTTGAGAGCTTGTATCTCAGAGATGAAAAAAGTTAATTTCATTTTGTAACTTCTAGGTGGAAGGAATGGGTGCCCTTAATAGTTGCAAACCCGATTTGGGACATAAAACCGAATATTGTGGTCCCCAAAAGGGGCCAAAAATCCATTGATCAGTGCGTAGGTGTGTATGTACGTATGTACCCCCTGCGTTTCGCAACCATAAGTCTCAGAGCTACGAAATTCAAAAGGAATTTAACTAAATCCAATCGGGTATTAGTTCTAAACGAGGGGTGAACCGCGACCTAATATCGGGTACACCTACTTCCACTTCCACTTTCATTTCCAAGTAAAAGACAATAGATGAAGGGGCATTATCTAAAAAATTCCAAAATAATTCCAAAGACGTGTACACCTAATTCCAATCGCGGTTCACCCCTCGGTTCTAACTCATGAGAATACCAGTTAAACTATTTCTATTTAAAAGGACTGATGATAAAGGTCAAACAAATAAATTATATACAGATAAATCTTTTAAAAAACAACCCCAAAGAGGTGGGAGGGTCAAAAAATGAAAATTTTATCGCTTTGAACCAAACTCAAACAAATTTTGTATACATAATATGTAGGCCCCCAGAAGACTAGAAATGCAAAAATGTGTGTGTGAGGGGAAGGGGGGTAATCACCAAAAATGAGAGGGGTCAAAAAATAAAAATTCTAGGCTTTTGGACAAACTAAACTAAATCTTGTATACACAATCTGTGGACACCCAAGGAACTAGAAACTCATCAACCAACCAACCCAAATGGGTGGAGGTCCAAAAAAATTAATCCTCCATCCGGGTTCGTGGGAACAGGAGGGTGATCAAGGTTAGGAGAAGATGAGAGTCCAGAGGGCATGTATAGGGTTGGCGGGGTGGATGATGACCGGACGTGAATCCAGGGGAAGGATAGGGTCGGTGGGATGCAAGGGGATTGAGGAAGCTAGCTAGAGGCCCACCTCGTCGATGGTACACGCACACATAATTATATACATCCCTGACTCTAGGTAAAATATTATTTTAATTTTAAATCTTATTCAACTTTTAAAGGTCTATATCCAAGATTGAAAAAATTCCATTTATAATCCTTTTTTGTTCACTTTTACATCTGCAGTATATATATATATATATGTACATCAAGCAGAGAAGAACCTCATTGATTTCCTTTTATAATATTGTTTTTTCCAAACCAAAAGCAATCTGAAACACTTACTTCATTAAAGATAAAAGTAAATAAATATTATATGTAATATTCATTTACTATGAGCTAGATTCTGGTCACTTGTTTCACATTAAAATTTTTTAATGTGAAACAAGTGACCAAGAATCCTTAACTCATAGTAAATGAATATTGCATATAATATTTATTTACTTTTATCTTTATTAAAGATGTTTCACCTTGCAGCACACCATTCTCTACTAATTACTTACTTCATTAGTTTAATTTTAATTTTATAACAATAGTGTAGGTAGATACTAAAATAAAATATTGAAATAAAAGTTATATAAAAAAGAATTTTAAAATTTGTTTTATTAGATGATTTTGAGAGGAGGCGACCTCTATGAGCCCCTCTCTGCCAAGTACATCCCCGACTCTAGGTAAATATTATTTTAATTTTAAATCTTATTCAACTTTTAAAGGTCTATATCCAAGATTGAAAAAATTCCATTTATAAATTTTTTTGTTCACTTTTACATTTTCAGTAAAAAGGACATTTTCAAATGGGAGGGAAATGTCTAAGCAGACTATTACGTCACGAATATGGCTTCTGATTTTCTTTTTGGATTTTATTATAACTTTTTTAATTTTCAAAACAAAAAATAATAAAGCAATCAAAATTTTAATGCACATACACACGAGATTAACACATAGATACCTACTTTACAAACAATTAGCACTAATTTAAAAAAAAGAGATCACCAAAAGGTCATAGCATATGTCATTTCCTCTAACCTGATATAAGATTAACATAAAAATCGATTTCAATCAAAACATTCAAAACTTTCTAATTTTTTTCAACATCCAACTGAATGAACTTACGAAGTCGATTTTTTTTTCTTTTTAATATCCTCCGAATTCGTTCTGGCATTGGAAAAGGTGACAAATTAGAATAGCTCTATCTCTTCAGAGATCAAGGAATTTAAATTTGAATCCCCAAGCGGCAATGCAAATGCGGACATAGATACCAAGGTCGCTAATTAATAACGGAAATATTTGAATTCCGCTCTTGGAATGGACCAAAATGAAATGAAAGCTGGCCTATATCTCTTGAAACTTTATTTCGATAATCTGAATAGGACAAGATTCGACGTTCGTTGCGAGGAGACAAAAGATCGAGGATACTTTAAAAGCTAAAATCTTTAGCAACACTATTTAGGATTTATAGTTGCTTTTTCAATGTTCATTTTGTCGATGGCTCGTAAAGATGTCGAAATTTCTTTATTTATAGCACATAAATAAGATAGTTAAGCCCAAAATTTATTCTATTCTCATTTCGAGATTCTATCAAGTGATTAACTGCGCGAGCCATTAGGAGGGCCAGGGTTTATATTTCAATGGTGTTTTTTGCTAATTGCTGCAAGCCATCAGGGAGGGAGAATCTGAAGACAGCCCGTCAGTTTCGAATCGAAAAATCGAAAGTGGTTTCAGGCCCTAAGCGAGCTCTCTCTCTCGCCTCTGCTATTGTGCAGTGGAGGAAACGTTTGCCCGACACGGAGGCAATCCGATAACAGACCACAAGCAACCAACTCTGGCAAAAAAGAACAAGTGGGAGATAGAAAAACTTGACATTTAAATGCATGTAATTTCTTGTCTGGTTATTTAAACGCGTTGTTGAGATTGATATTATAAAATGCTATTTCATGTAAATGTCAAGTGGAGGAGGAAAGAAAGGAGTGGGCCTAGGGGAAACAGTTTGGAGACAGCCACTAGCCTTGAGATATTTACTAATAATAAGAACAGGGTGAACTAACTGGACTACATGTCATTCCAGTCTGGTTGCCTGGTTGCGGTGGCTATAAGCCTCGTCAGCTCGGATCCACTCAGGAAAAAAATACAAAATTGATCCCACTCCTATTTTGAAAAGATCCAATTACCATTGGCCATCTGGGATTATGGATAAAACCAATACTCGTACAAGTAAATTGAAAGAAAAAAAATTTGGTTAGTTGGTATTTTTTTGCAGCTAGTACTCTAGGAAGCTAAAACTTGGCACAGAGTATTGTTTATTAATACCAACTTGTGTTATACAGGGTGGGGCATAAAGATCTACCACATTTTTAAGAGGTATAAAAAAATGAAAAAATTTAACTAGAAAAAAACTGAATATATTTTGAAAATAACATAAAATATTTTTTTAAATGTGTTTTAAACGTTATCAGACAAAAGTGTGTGTGGGGGGGTCAAAAATGAAAATTCTAGCCCTTTTGACCAAACTCATCCAAATTTTGTATACATATTCTTGGACCCCCAGGAGGCTATAAATACAAAAACTAACTAAATCTTATATACATATGTAGTTTGGTCCAAAGGGCTAGAATTTTCATTTTTGATCCCCCCCCCCCCTTTTTTTGTCTGATAATGTTTAAAATACATTAAAAAAAATATATTTTATGTTCTTTTCGAAAATATATTAAGTTTTTTTCTAGTTAAATTTTTTCATTTTTTATACCTCTTCAAAATGTGGTAGATCTTTATGCCCCATCCAGTATTATCCGCTCAATAGGTCCCCATTTAACGATTCGATTTCTTTTTCTGAATTTTTGCATTTTTACTGAAACTAGAAAGACCCAAATCTAATGGCTTCTTTCTTTTGAAAATATAAAAATGACTCAGAACAAACTTTCTATGACTTTCTGTTCTCGGAAGAGAAGAAGAGACAAGAAGCTACAATGTTAAAAAAAAGAGAAAGGCAAGAATTCTTTTTTGTTTGTGAGCTAGAAAGCTGAAACTTGGTATTAGCTTACAGTTTATGATGTCAAGCTTTTAAGTCAAATTTTAGCTCATCCGTTCAAGAATCATAAAGATAGATATACAATTTATTTATCAGAGAATATAGTTTCGAAGTTATTGGATAAAAAATACTTGGTAGGTTTCACATTAAGATATAAAAAATAAAACGAATTTATTTTTGGAGAGTCTTTAATCTCGATATATATATTTCGGGTGACTAACCCATCTTCAGGAAAAACAGAGAAGATGGGTTAGTCACCCGAAAATATAAATATCGAGATTAAAGACTCTCCAAAAATAAATTCGTTTTATTTTTTATATCTTAATGTGAAACCTACCAAGTATTTTTTATCCAATAATTTTAAAAAATGTTTCACCAAGTACCAACACCAAATTCCTTAAAAACTATAGTTTCGAAGGTTTGACCTTGATCATCAGTCTTTTTAATTAGAAATATTCTATCTGTTATTTCACATGGGTTCAAAATACCCGATTGGATATAGGTAAATTCGTTTCGTTGTTATAGTAAGCTAGTCACTCAACAAATGAAAACAACAATAGGAATTTACCTATATCCAATCAGGTAATTGAACCCAAGAGAAATAACAGATAGAATATTTCTAATTAAAAAGACTGATGAGGCAGGTCAAACCTTCGAAAGTATAGTTTATAACAAATAAATTAAATTATATATATATATATATATATATATATATATATATATATATATATATATATATATATATATATTCGATATATTTATGTAGGTACTTATATGTTTAATAGCATCAAGCAGAAGATAACATCGTTCATTTTTCTTTATGAATCAACAACTCTGCTACTCTCGGCAAAAATAAAATATTTTTATTGAAATTAATTTAGGTCGAATCAAAGATTTTAATAAATAAGTTTTTTCTCTGATTTTCTTTGATATTTTTGGTGAGCAAACAAGAAGTTAACATTTTTAAACTTGAGGTAAACTCTATTTTGAATCCGGAACTTCTCAAAGTCCAAAATATGATTAGTTTATAGTTTTGAAAATAGATACATTTTGAAAAAAAATCAATGCATCTTAAAATTGCACACTGTGACTAGGTAGATAAGGAAATATTGTTGGTGTTTTGTTTGTACCTACTCAAAAATGAAGCATGATATTCTTATTGAAGTGTTCACACATATAAAGCAATACCTTTGGGGCCCTAGGCAAAAAATTTGTGTCCCATATAAAAATCAAAGAAAAACGAAAAATTTATTAAAATTGGAAGAAACAAGTTTTTCAAGACTCGGGTACGTTTTCAACTAGGAAGTTAACAGAGAGGTCGAACTTATTAATATAAATTATATTAGGTTGGAGTTGGTGGAGTTTCACAAAAATATTTTTTTTTCTTCTTATTCTTCTATATAGGTGTGAACACCTGTTTCTCCAACATATTATAATCAGTCATCAGGGTCATAACTCTCTTTCCGTCGATTTTTTGGTCTTCCAAGGCTTCTGACCCTTCGGGACGGTTTTTTGCCAATATTTTTTTTCGGGAGACGGTCGTCGTGTCTTGCATTCTGTCTACATGGGCAGCCCAGCATCTTCTTCTTACATGAACCCAATCGACTATGTCCTGAATACCGCTTATTTTCCTAAGGTGTTCGCTCCGAATTTCGTCATGTAGGGTCTTCGAATGGATGGCTCTTACAACTCTCATCTCAGTTGTCCGGAGAAGCTGCTTTGTAACGGTTGTGTCTGCCCTGGACTCAGCCCCATATGTTATTATCGGGCGAACACAGGTCTTATATATCCTAATTTTACTTTCGTCAGACATAAACTTATTTTTCCAGACTAGATTGGATAGACAGTCCGAAATTTTTGCTCCTTTGATGACTTGCGAAGTTACTTCTTCCTTAAGGTTTCGTCTGCTAGAAATCTGAACTCCCAGATAGTTAAAGCTTGGGACTTGTTCTATTGGACTGTTGTTGATGACTAAGTTACACATAAGGGAAGCTTTTGAAATCACCATGCATTTTGTCTTGGTGGTAGAGACTTGCATGTTAAGCAGATCGGAATTTTCAGAGAATTTGTCCAGGAGAATTTGAAGGTATATTTCGGGTTGTTAGACCATCGTCAGGAGTACATCAACTCCAACCTAATATAATTTGTATAATGCTTCAGTATAAACCAACCGCGTTCCTTAAGTTTGATTATTTATCTTGTCTTATTATATTAAAAGAGCAATTCTTGTATAAATATAATCGGTTTCTCGAAAACGGCTATAACGATTTCGATGAAATTCACGGGTTAGAGGGTTTGTGAGTTGACATTTCGATCTGTCTCTGTCTCATCTTCGGCTAACTTTAATTTGATAAGTTTTTTGTTAATTCAAGTAATTATTCACGGATGCTTGTTTCAGTAAAAATTTATAAATACATTTTTTTTTCAATTTCATTAATAATTAATTGTTTTTTAATTTTAAATGGCACTAATAAATCATTACAAATATTATTATAAATTAAAATTAGACAATTTAATTAATAAAAGATATTTTTCTATTTTTTATAAAATAATTTATTAGAATATCAATTTTATTCTCTGAAAAAACCAGCAATTCGAATAATCATGCCTCCTTCTTCAGGATTTAAAAGGGCCAACGAAATAACCTCCATGTATATTCATTTTATTTTTAATTGCAAAGTCGGCAAAAATATAAATTAAATTTTATTTCAATTTTATTTTGGCTGCGAATAAATATCGACCTTTTTTACCTGAATTTAAAATAATATTAATATATCGCTTTAAACTGAAGCAAAAAATTACCGAGCATCGCTTGGTGTTCCAGGTACTTAATATAAACTTGCGTGCAACATCCGTTCATATTTACAAATTGATTAAGGCTTTGGTGATTGTTCCTACTAGACCATTCGAAGTTTTACTGATTTTTTCTTTCTTTAACCCCCCCCCCTTCTTAAGTCCTGAAACTCAAAATCTGACCGTTTTCATTTGTTCTGGAAATATAAACATTTTGGCACCAGAAGAAACTTTCTACGACTCTCCCTTCTTGCAATATCGTAGGTATTCAGACAAAAAGACACCATAAAATTATGTTAAAAATGATTTTCCCCCTATACGATAAGCAAATAAATAAAATAAAATTGCCCGTCTTTTATAAGGAATAAAAATCCAAGGTGTGTCTTTTGCTTATATATATTCACTTATGTCCCATCTTACCCTCAATATATGGTAACTCAGTAAAAATAAATTATAAGCCAATTTATCCATATTTTTCCTTTAAAACTTTATGATAAAAACAATACACGTGCGATTGATATTGATCCAAAATAGGGGGGAGGTGTTGCCTTTCAAAAATAAATTTATATTTTATTTTTTTAATATACGAGGGGGCAGGTGTATGATAAAGCCATGTGGAAGCCACGTGAGTTTATTTTTATTTTATATAATAAATACATTAGTTGGTTTTTTGGTAATTAATTTCGACTTGATTTCCGACTTGTTTTGGTAGTTTTTCTAATGAATTTCAAATAGTTTTTTTTCTGTTTCTGTATCCAATTTGTATAATATGCTATTTATTTTTTATATGTTTTCCATTTAACTAAGCTGGAAGGTTCACTATCATTTTTTCATTCGTTAATTTTAAAATGTTATTTTGTTCAAGTTTTTCCAGATATATTGGTGTATTTTTTAATATTTTTTTTTCGTTTTATTATTTTTATTATTATTATAATAAGTTATAAAAATATATTAACACGCTAACACGCTATTATTTAAAATTGTACTAAAAGTAAAAAAAAAAATTCTGTAATCCTCGAAAAACTGTCCATATTCACATGACTAAATATAGTAGACTTTATTTTTATATCGAACTAGCTGCAAGGCCCGTCTTCGGCGGCCCTCTTGCTAGCCAGGATGCATGCCTCTGGACCCTCACCTAAACCCTCCACTCCACCCCACCCCATGCCCCACACCCCCGCGCCCAGTTTTTTCATTTCTAGCCATCTAGTGACCCACAGATTATGTATACAAAATTTAATTAAGTTGGCTCTAAGGGTAAGAATTTTCTTATAATAATAAAACTTGAGTAAGTTTTACTCAAGTTTTATTATTATATTAAAATGTTTCACCTAGAACCAACACCGAACTCCTTAAAAGTTAGTAAGAGTTTTCATTTTTTGACCCCCCTCATTTTGGGTGTTTAGTTTTTGCATTTCTAGTCTTCTAGTGACCCACATATTATGTATACAAAATTTTGTTAAGTTGGCTCTAAGGGTAAGAATTTTCATTTTTTGAACCTCTCCATTTTGGGTGATTAGTTTTTGAATTTCTAGTCTTTTAGTCACCCACAGATTATGTATACAAAATTGGGTTGAGTTTGATCAAAAAGCAAGAATTTTCATATTTTGAACCTCCCCCTTTTTGGGTGGTTTTTGGGGGAATTTTTTTAAACAAAAGTTGTCAGAAATCACATCTCGTACAACTTTGCTCAAAATAAAATTTGCCGTAGACTTAATAGTTTAGGAGTTATTTGATAATTTTCATTCGTGCGCCCCCCCCCCCCCCCCCAAACCCCCTTCTGTGGTCAAAATATCAAAACGTTATATAGCTAAAAACGTAAGTTAGAAGACATCTGATGTAAATATGAAATTTCATAATAATCCCTTCAGCCGTTTTTACGTGAATCGTGAGCAACTTTTCGGAAACGACCGAAACATACAGACATACATACAGACAGACAGATAGACATACATACAGACAGGAATTTTATTGAGGGTGTTTTCGTTCATAACTTTGCTGGAAACGCGTGCAACCAAAATTTGGCGTGATTTGGAGCAATGTACAGACAAAACCTTAATTTTATATAATATATATTTAGATTCCAAGTTAAAAAGACTCACATTTTTATTTTTAGTCATGTGAATCAAGACTTTTTTTGAGGACTAAAGCCAAATTTATTTTTATTGTTTTGTTCAAAAATCAAATGGGACCCTAGTAGTGTTGCTACCATGTCTGTCCGTCCGTCAGAGCATTGTACCTCGAAAACTAAATAAATAAATAACTTGAAATTTACAAGTTATATGAAATAATTTTTCCCAAAATCTTATTAAAATTTTAATCTTTTGATTATTAATTAATAGATATTGTGGTGTTGGTGCAAGATGAAACATCTTTCATAAAGATAAAAAGTAAATAAATATTTTATGATATATCAATTTACTATGAGTTAGTTTTCTAGGTCACTTGTTTCACGTTAAAAATTAAAAAAAATTAAAGGAGTAAATTTTTTCAATATATATCAGTTAATTTCTGTACTTCCTGAAGATGGGTTGATAGCCCGAAACGAGGGGTGAACCGAGACCTAAAATCGTGTACACCTACTTCCACTTTCATTTCCAAGTAGAAGACAATAAATGACAATAGACTATCTAATGAATTCCAAAGTAATTCCAAAGACGGTGTACACCTAATTCCAATCGCGGTTCACCCCTCGGCCCGAAATATATATATATTGAAAAAATTTACTCCTTTGATTTTTTTAATTTTTAACGTGAAACAAGTGACCTAGAAAACCAACTCATAGTAAATTAATATCTCATAAGATATTTATTTACTTTTGTCTTTCTTATGATTATTTTGGGAGGGTTGAATTTTTTGTTGTGAGATCTAGAACCGATCCTGTGAAAAGTTCAATAAGTGAAAGTTTGGGAGCCAATTGAACAATTCTCATTTGCCATGTGACGTTACAGGCTCTATTGTGAACTTTAGCCTAATACTTAAGGACTGTCCATAAATTATGTCACGCGAATTTCAAGATTTGTAGACCCCTCTCCCCCTGTGTCACATTCTGTTCCATTTTCATTGAGACCTCCCTGTATTGTGACGTCACAGTATCACTTTTATATTTTTTATTTAAATTTTTTAATTTTTTAATTTGACTTTTGTGACATCACAATTTTTAAGATCCCCGGGCCCCCCTGTCACATTTTGTCACAAATCTAAGATGACCCCTCTCCCCTTACTGTGTGACGTAATTTATGGATGGCCAATTATTTTTATATGAATACTTTTTAAGGTAGTTGTTTCGCTACAATACTAGCAAAAAGTTAATGCTAGAGTATATAGAACAGACAATAAGGATTCATAATTCATAAGCCCAAAACTTTTTGCTGTTTATGTACCACTTCTAGCCAATCCCGTGTTCGTTTGACAAATCTGGCACCATTGTAAGAGAGTGAATATTTTTATATTAAAATGACAGATAAAGGTCGATTTATTTCTATAAAAATCGTTTTGTTATTTTTTAATAAATGTAATCAACGCCTACATTGTACCTTATGAAAATTATAATTTTGAAAAAATCTAACGCATGCGCGCTTTATACACTTTCCCTGGTTAAATAAATGCGCTGTTGCCAAATTGTTTTTAGTGTAAATTTTTTTAAACATTTTCCATTATTTATTCATTATTATCTCAGAAACTGTGTTGTAATTATATTAATTAATTTTTATATAATTGAATTGGCCGAAAATTGTACATTAAAGGGGCTAGATGGCCCTACAGATACAATGTTTTTAATAAATAAAATAAATAACTATGAATCAAAATTGTCTTAATTAGTATGTATTGGTTATTGTTTAATGTTGGTTTAGTTTTTTATAAAAATGGTAAGAAAGATTTCTTAATTGTAATTAAATATGTATGTAAACTTTCCGGTATCCCGTATAGTGCAATGTATAAGAGTCTGAAAAACTCTATTTTTGAAATTTAATATCTCCGGAACTATATTGTTCATAAATTTCGTTTTGCCACCAATCGATGTAGAAGTATTTAAATAATAATCTGTCTAAGAAAACCCATTTGGCGGAACAACTACCTTAAGAGACCATTTGAATGTGTAAATAATTATTAGTTATGCTATTTAAATTACAAGGAATAACGATTCAATGTTGATTTTTTTCTAATAGGATTGTTTGTATTTCTTTGATGAAGGACAGTCAAATAAACATATAATTTGTGTTTAATTTTGTTTGGACACTATTTATTAAAGAGATGTCTTGAAATTTAATCATTTTTTCGAATAATGTTTATTCTTTTTTCTTTAGTTTGTTTTGGACAATAATTAAATTATTCTTAACTTTATAATAAACGAGTTTTTCCCTCTCTTTAAGTTTAAAAAATAAACGCAATTTGCAAAATAATGGTCATTATTAAAACACTCATTCATTACAGATTTTTTTCTTAAAATTATTCCTATATGTTAAGCAATTTCGTTCTCGAGGTTGACAAATTGATACTCAGATTGAACTTTTAGCCGTTGCGCGTCATCAATAAAAAAAAACATCCAATTATAATTTAAATACTATTTTTGATTTCGGGAAAAATTAATACATATAAGTTTAAATGTTTTATTATTAAATTTGTTTACAAGAAATCCCAAGATAGATAGATAAACAGATGAACAATCAGTGAAACTAAAGATAAAAGTAAATAAATATTTATGAGATATTAATTTACTATGAGTTAGGTTTTCTAGGTCACTTGTTTCACATTAAAAAATAAATAATAAATAGGTAAATTTTTCAATATATATATATATATATATTTCGGGCTATCAACCCACTTCAGGAATTACAGAAATTAATTAATTCAACTTTTTGAATGCTAGATTATATATATGTTTAGTGAACACCGAGGGGTGATCCGCGATTGGAAGTAGGTGTACACCTCTTTGGAAGTATTTTGGAAGTACTTGGAAATATTTGGAAATACTTGGAAATATTCGGAAGTACTTGAGAATATTTAGAATTACTTGGAAATATTTGAAAGCACTTGGAAATATTTGGAAGTACTTGGGAATATTTGGAAGTACTTGGAAATATTTGGAAGTGCTTGGAAATATTTGGAAGTACTTGGAAATATTTGAAATTACCTGGAAATATTTGGAATTGCTTGGATATATTTGGAAGTACTTGGAAATATTTGGAAGTACAAGTGGAAGTAGGTGTACAGCATATTAGGTCGCGGTTCACCCCTTGGTGAACACAGTTACTCTAGCATTCGAAAAGTTGAATTATATAATTTCTGTAATACCTAAAGATGGGTTGATACCCCGAAATATGTAATTCCTAAAGATGGGTTGATACCCCGAAATATATATATTGAAAAAATTTACCTATTATATTTTTTAATTTTTAACGTGAAAAAAGTGACCTAGAAAACCTAACTCATATCAATGAAAAAACATAGCCCACACTAGCGTACTTTCAGTTTTCTTGGAAAAACTTATTTTAATAAATTAATGAAAATTTAAAAATTTTCAATAAATTTTTTTGCAACGAAATTTTCTCTGGAGAGAGACGGACTGGTAGAAATTTAAATTGAATGTAATGGAAGGCAGCCCAGGGGTAGTGAAGAAAGAAAAAATTAACACATATCAAATAAGGTGTAATTTAATGGAATCCTTCCTCCTTTCCTTCCAAACCGACGTTTTAGAGGATTCTTCCCTCCTTCTTCAGGGTTTCAAAGGGTCAATGAATGAAACAAATAAAATGTTTCCTTGGAGAGAGAAGAAGGAAACATTTTATTTGTTTCATTCATTGACCCTTTGAAACCCTGAAGAAGGAGGAAAGAATCCTCCGAAACGTCGGTTTGAAAGGAAAGGAGGAAGGATTAACAAATAAAATGTTTCCTTGGAGAGAGAAGAAGGAAACATTTTATTTGTTTCATTCATTGACCCTTTGAAACCCTGAAGAAGGAGGGAAGAATTCTCCGAAACGTCGGTTTGAAAGGAAAGGAGGAAGGATTCCAATAAATTACACCTTATTTGATCTGTTAATTTTTTCTTTCTCACTACCCCTGCTGCCTTTCATACATTCAATTTAAATTTTCAATAAAATTTAAAAAAATTTGAATATTCTAGATATATATATTTTAGAGTACGAGCCCATCTTCAGAAGATTTCTCTTTGAACTCCTGAAGATGGGCTCATTCCAAAATATATATAGAGTCATCATTCTAACAAGCATCTTGTCTTTTATTTTTGTGAAACCTACCTACAATTTTCATATTTTTCAAATGTTTAAATAATTTTTTGAAAATTTTTAAATTTTCATTACTTTCTATTTAGTGAAAAAATTTTTCGGTACTCTAGAACCGATTCTTCTTCCACTTGCACCCCTTTGTAGGAACTTAATGGTTATAAATTGTCCAAAAAATTAGTTTAATTTTTATTAAATATAATATCTCAACAGGTAACTACCGAATGTGGCTCACATGAAGACATGAATGTAAATTATAATGATTAAATATATCTTTACTAAATTTAAAAAAATAAGATATAAACAGAAAGAAAAGGCAAACACATGGTTGCCTGCAATATCTGCAACCGAAAGCACACGAATGTAAAAATCCATCACGTCTGTAGTTAAAAAAAAAGAAAAAAGTATCATAATATTTTTAGATTGTTTATGATTACTTTATATTTCTAGTACAATATATTTAAATATAAGTTTATTTTAAATAAACTGCAACGGATCGTTGCTAAACTTTATCCAATGAACTATCGTAGTCTAGGGTAAAGTACTTTAAAATATAATTTTACAAAAAATTTTATATGACCATTTTTGTGGTCCTCAAGGTACTCAATTACAATATTAAATTTCATCAAAATTGGTTAAGTCATTTTCAAGATATTTAGAAAAAACTAAAAAAGTACCGAAATAAAGTACTAATGTTTGTGGGCCGATATGTACCAAAAACTAATCAGCGCTTCATTTTGTTAAAATAATGTTAGGTTTTCATTTTCATTTCAATTGGTGTAACGGTGTGGAAAAAATCGTGGACGAAAAAAACGATAACATACATCCATCCATCCGCACGCACTTCCAAAAAAATGGCACTTTTTGGCCTCTCGACGAGACCCCAGGTAATTTTTGTCAAAATCGTCACGTGCTAAAATTCAATCTAATTGAATACTACAATTTGTGACCTTAATGGAGTCCATGGGTTCCGTAGTCTTTACCTGAGGACCCTTTGAAGTCGCGCTTGCCGCCAGACCGATTACAATACTTTACCCATGCTTCGCATTGGATAAAGTAAAAATTGAGTAAACTTGCGAGGTGGCTTTCACAAAAAAATGAAATAAAACAAAAATGAGTTTAAAATTCGATATATTTCGGGTTGTCAGCCCATTATCAGTAGTCAGAGAAAACTGAATATAAATTAGAAAATTTTTTACAATTAATAATTTTTTTGGAAACAGGTATGGTGAGGGAAAGTTTTTATTATTATATAAAAATGTTTCACCTAGAACCAACACGTATTTCCTTAAAAAAACGTTCCTTAAGTTTTATCAAGAATTTTCATATGAGATCTGGACAAGACTCAAACTTAAAAGATCGTTAAAACAAAACACATAGTGGATGAAAATGTGAAATACCATCTAAAATCAGCATATCATCGCTTGTCGTTTTTAGGGTTCTGTTTTAAAATTAAAAAGCGACCTTATTCGAGTCGCTATGTTGCAGTAAAAACCCGTTTTTTAGTAAGAACGGGCTCTTACTAGTTAAAACAAGTGATGTCCAAAGCAAGACCAAAACCAAGTCTGCAAGACCAAGACTTTGCTTTGCTCATCACTATGTAAAGTCACTTATAAAGTCTTCTATAGGGTGTTTAGAAAGTCCTGATCACTTTTAAGAAAAATATTATTATTATTTTGATTTTGAGTATTAATATTAGTGATGAGCAAAGCAAGACCAAGACCAAGACTGCAAGACCAAGGCCAATTCTGCTCATCACTAATTAATATAGGCAGAGGGTGTGTTTGTAAAGTCTTCTATAGGGTGTTTAGAAAGTCCTGATCACTTTTAAGAAAAATATTATTATTATTTTGATTTTGAGTATTAATATTAGTGATGAGCAAAGCAAAGTCTTGGTCTTGCTTTGGGCATCACCGGTTAAACACGTTTCACAGAATACCTTTGTGGCACTAGAATTTACTGATGTTGGTTGAGTTTGGTCCAAAGGTCTAGAATCTTCATTGTTGACCTTCCGCTTTTGGGTGTTTATTTTCAAAGAAATTTTAAACGAAAAGGTCAAAATTACATCTTCATTAGAAGCAAAGTCGTAGAGGATGTAATTTTTACATTTTTGTTTAAAATTTTTTAAAATAAACACCCAAAAATGAGGCGGAAATGAAGATTCTAGACCTTTGGACCAAACTCAACCAACATCAGTAAATTCTAGTGCCACAAAATATTCTGTGAAACGTTTTAACTAGTAAGGACCCGTTCTTACTAAAAAACGCGTTTTTACTGCAACATAGAGACTCGAATAAGGTCCCTTTTTAATTTTAAAACAGAACCCTAAAAAAGACAAGCGATGATATGCTGATTTTATATGGTATTTCACATTTTCATCCACTATGTGTATTGTTTTAACGATGAAATTCGATTTTGTGATTCTCACCCAGAAAAAAGGCCTCGAGCGTTTTCAAGAGCTAGCTTCTGATGCACTGAAGAGCCACTTGAAATGGACTCCGGGTTATGAATAGCACCGAAATAGAAGAAGGGACCAATTGAAAAAAGAAACCGTTCCCGACCCCCATCGAACAATAGAATATCATTCAAGGTATTTGAAAAATAAATAACCTGGCCATCAAAATACTAACTTTCATTTACAAGGAATTCTATTATGGTCAAAACTATAAATTTGTTCTAAAAGTGCAAAATCATCGAATTTATGTTTGGTTTCAGCCCGCGAGGGTAGATATATATGAGTGATAAAAAAGGTAGCACGAAAAATAATAAACGCATTTTGAAAAACAAAGTTTGTTCAGATTCAACCATCAGGTATCATAGCATTCATTGAAATTTTGGATAAGACCACCCACCGTTTAAATAAAAACAATTGAAATTTGAATGAAGGTTAATACTCATTACCCTAGTTATAAAGTTTCTAAATTCAGGTCAATTTAAAAAAGAATCCTGCCTTGTCTATTATTACACCAATCAGGAAAGAAGTCACCTACCACCTAATTCATCTAACCATCATATTAATAAATAATACATGTAGTAGGGTGCTCCTGATTTTGGATATTTTCGAATATTTACACGGACAGGGACACAAAATATTGTTCGAAATAAATAAAAAATATCCCCCCAAGTTTCAAGTCTCTATCTCAATTTTAACCTAGTGCTACACAGCGATTAATTTTCCCATCTAAATAACATGGGGTTTTTGGCATTGAACGATCAATTTTTTATTCATGCCAAAGTAATTGTTCCAAAAATTTGAAACTCTGTAGACTTTACCCTTATAATAGTAGCTATCCCTCAAATTATTGCAGATTTTTAGCTATTATAATTTTGGAGTCTATAACTTACAAATACTAAGATGTAGAAGTATTTTATCTAGATGTAACTCCAAATTGTAATAGCTAAAAATCTGTAATAATTCTGAGGGATAGCTACTATTATAAGGAGTAGAAGTCTACAGAGTTTCAAATTTTTGAATAATTACTTTGGCATGAATAAAAAATTGATCGTTCAATGCCAAAAAACCCCATGTTATTTAGATGGGAAAATTAATCGCTGTGTAGCACTAGGTTAAAATTGAGATAGAGACTTGAAACTTGGGGGATATTTTTTTTTATTTATTTCAAACAATATTATGTGTCCCTGTCCGTGTAAATATTCGAAAATATCCAAAATCAGGAGCACCCTAACATGACCGTCACCCTTATGGCAAAACTACAAATGTTATTACTATATGAAAATTTTCACTATAACAATATTTAATTACATTCATGAATATAGTTTGACCTTAAGTTTCATTTAATCATTTTGTCACTTTCGTGTCTCTGGCATAAAAAGTTTAACAAAAATTGGATTAAAAAATGACTAGTGAAAAATTAGAAAATGTACACATTCGTGGTTTTGGCATATGGGTGGAAATGTTTAATTTTTATACATTTTTACCAGCTGTGACATTTCAACCAGGGGATGCTGTCCAAAAAATAGACCTTCATTTTTTTAATATTATTTTATTATTATTGGATAAAAATACTTGGTTTTTATCCAATAATTTTAAAAATGTTTCACCAACTACCAACACCAAATTCCTTAAAAACTATTTTATTTCTTCGCTTCTTTTTGCAAAATTTATCGATAACCGCGTCAAAGAATTTTTCGTAATTTTTTTCAAATTTAACATTGGATTTTTTTATCAATTGATATTTAAACAGAGCGGATAATCTATATTCACTTCAGCTTCTTCTGATCATGTTTCAATTCTTTTCATAGTTGAAAACTGACTGACGTTGAAGGCATAATGCAAATTAAATGTAATTAATCAGGTATAAAAATAAATTTTTGCTCATTGTGCGTTAAAATGTTTGAAACGCGGAGAAAAATATTTTCAACTATGATTTTTTCTCTTTGTGTGTCTGAATTCCGATACCCACGATAACCCAAGAACGGAAAGTCAAAAAGTTCTTTTGTATCAATATATAGTACCTACTGATTAGATTTTCGAATATCTGATTCAAAAGGCAGAAAATATTTTTTTGACTTATTCTATTGAGATTTTAAGATGATTTTATAGTATAGTCATAAATGAACAATTTATATTTAAGTTTATTAATCATTCAGCACTAGTGTACCGAGTCTTAAAAAAGTTTTCACTTTTTTATTATTTAATGTGCGGGTGAGCGATTCTTTCATTAGAATCAGATAGATGAAAATAACTAGAAAGGGTGCGGGTAGAAGGATCTCTTTTTCTTTAGGGTTAAGGTGTATTTCCAATGCAGGAGGCAAAAGTACAAATCTGCCAAATACAAGTCCAAACTTGTTTCAAACTATTAGAGATTAATTTCTTAATTTCTATTATTCTAGGAATGGCCTTTTGCACTCGGATCAAAACGATACTAGTTATAGAGAGTGAGAGAGAGAGAGAATATTCAATTGGACTTCATTAAAGCAAGTAATTTTTCTCAAATATCTTTTAGGTCATCTATCACGATTAATTTTTTTAATGCAATTTATAGATTTTAAATGAAAGTCATTGAACCAATATATGTAAATTAATTTACTTTTTAATATCATAAAATCAAAGTATTTTACACAAGATAGCTGAAGTGATTAAAATAAGAAATTTGGAGTATTTTTTAAAAAGCTCCCTAAATTTTAAATTTTATATAACTTTAAATGTATTAGTTGTATAGTTTATTGAAAGTGTTTTTAAAATTTTTAAAATTTTCAAATATAAAACGGATGAAAATACCCTTAACATTGGAATTTGCGGGATGCGCCGCATCCACAGCATCCATGAATAGCACGCCACTGATTTTTACATTTATTTAGTTTAGACAAAAACATTTTAGGGCTCTGATATTATAAAGTATGATAATCACCCTCGTTTCAAGTCTACATTAATTTCACATTTAGGTACTTTATAAGTTAGTAGAAAAAATCTTGAAAAGCCCACACCACATACACATTCACAAAGCATACATTTATTTGATTCAAAGAAAATATAAGAAAGATGTTTCTAAACAGCCTGAGAGTTAGACAATATTGTCACTAACGTGCACAAAGGGTAAACTATGTGTTAGGAACTATAGTTATTAAGGGAGTTCGGGACAGCTTATCTATCTCGTGTATCTTCAAAAAAATCTTTTCTGCAGAGTGACAATGTCTGCCTACTAAATTTTTTAATAAAAAAATTGTTAATAATGAGGATAATTTTGAATTAAAATCTTTGTTTTGATAATGTTAATAAAAAGAATATTGAAATAAATTTTTTCTCATTATAAAAACATTTATTTAACACAAAAACCATTTCATGAAATAGAGTTGGAATTCTACACTAGTGCTTTTGTTATATACTGTTGGCTGCAAATAACTTTTTATTTTTTACATTTATGAATAAGTAATTAACTAATGGGGAGTCGGGTTAGCCGAGCCGGCTAACGCGCTGGCCCTGCTTCGGCATCGATCGATTATGGCGTTGTTGGAGCGGAAGGCCGGGGTTCGATCCTGGCTGGCAAATAAAAATTTCTGCCGGCTAAAAACTCGGCTCCCTCATTAATCCTACTAACACTTTACTTATGTGCTGTCTAAATTGTTCCCGGTGACAATAAATAAATAAAAAAAAATAACTAGACTGTCAAATCTATTGAAAAATGTATCATTCGATTCAGAAAAGTTGAATTATTGATCTGTATAAATTTGTTGAAAATGGTAGATATAATTTGTATAGAATAACGTTTAATGAATGAAGCTTAAAAATGCCATTTTCTTGTCTCTTTATCAGAGTTATTTTTTCTCTATATCAAGTTGTTATGCTAATTAAATGGATTTTATATTTTTAAAACTTTCAGGTGAGGGAATCAGGGTTGGCTTCTACATTCCTCCCCCTCCCCACTTTAGTATGTTCATGTCCTTCAGTTTATGGGATCAGGACGACAGTTTGTTAGTTCAGTTCTTCAGACCATTGTGGTACCTAAACGTTTCTTAAACAGGTTTTTTCCGAGGGGTGAACCGCGTCCTAATATGCTTTACACCTACTTCCACTTGTACTTCCAAATATTTCCAAGTACTTCCAAATATTTCCAAGGAATTCCAAATATTTCCAAGTACTTCCAAATATTTTCAAGTGCTTCCAAAGATTCCCAAGTACTTCCAAATATTTCCAAGGAATTCCAAATATTTCCAAGCACTTCCAAATATTTTCAAGTGCTTCCAAAGATTCCCAAGTACTTCCAAATATTTCCAAGTAATTCCAGATATTTCCAAGTGCTTCAAAATATTTCCAAGTACTTCCAAAATACTTCCAAAGAGGTGTACACCTACTTCCAATCGCGGATTACCTCTCGGTTTATTCTATAATAAAATAATAAGATCTATGATAGAAAGAGACACACTAGAATCCTAGAATATATAATATTTCTATCCGGAAGTAATTTTACTCGGTATGCTCGTTAGGCAGGACGGATATAACCAATTTTTTGCTCTTTGTGGAGAAAAATCATTTTCAATTTTTTCTGTCTCTGAGTATGTCTGTCTAGATTCCGATTACCTATAATAAAGAAACGAACCAAATGTAACTTGCATGTCCAAAAATAAAACAGTGAAACCGAAACAACTCAATTTTTCATTCCTAAAACTGATTAAAGTATTCTACATGATGGTTTATATCGTTCTAGTTTTTGCTGGCCTCCTTTATCGGACAAATGCCATGATTATAGCTAAAAAATCATATTGAAAAGAAAAAAGTATTTATTAATTGTTTTAAATAATAAAAAATACAAATCTTTAAAAAAAACTTAGGAACATTTATTAACCCAAATGTTTCGGGAGAAATTCTCCCTTTATCAATGGAAATTTGTTAAATTGAAAAAAAAAGTTGCTTTCTAAACATTTTAGAAAGAAACATGTTTTTTCTTTTTTTCAATTTAAAAAATGTCCATTGACGTTTGGGTTAATAAACGAACCTACCTAATTAAAAAGTTTTTATTTTGCCGAGAGTAGCAGAGTTGTTGATTCATAAAGAGAAACAAAGAGGTTGTCCTCTGCTTGATGCAGATAAACATACACACATATATATCGAAATTAAATATCTGTATATATATTATTTATTTGTTTGAGACTATAGTTTCAAAGAGTTGGCCTTCATCATCAGTCTTTTTAATTATAAATATTATTTTTCATGAGGTCAATATCGTATGGATATTGAAAATTTTTGATCTTAACTTAGCTGAGAGCCAGTTAAAATTAAAATCAATTTTCAGGTCACATTCCTTTTTAACAAAAGGGATACATATGTTTAAAAAGGAATGTGACCTTGAAAATTGATTTTAATTTTAACTGGCTCTCAGCTAAGTAAAGATCAAAAATTTTCAATATCCATACGATATTGACCCCATGAAAAATAATATTTATAATTAAAAAAAGACTGATGATGAAGGCCAAGTCTTCGAAACTATAGCCTCAAACAAATAAATAATATATATACAGATATATATATATATATTTCGATATATATGTGTGTATGTTTTTTGCATCAAGCAGAGGACAACCTCTTTGTTTCTCTTTGTGAAACGTACCTAAGATTATTTTTTATAAGATTTTTATATTTTGAAAAAATAATATTTCATAAACTGGAATTTTCCACAATTACATAATATATGAAGCAAAAACATATATAGGTATATATATATATATATATATATATATATATATATATATATATATATATATATATATATATACAAAAAATGGTTTGTTATGCTCTCTTTCAAATAAATGGTGTAAGATTTTCAAACTAATAATTTGTAAATGACACCTGAGGTCAAATGGGGGCAAACATTGCCCTGGGCCCCAAATCATTTAGGGTCATTAATCTTACTCAAAGTAATTAGCAGTAACCTATCCATGTTTATGCAATTTTAATACTATTATTACCAATATAATTTCATAGGAAGATTTAATTCTTAAGTTAGAAGTTAATGGACATAATAAATGATAAAGTATCCAAGTGAAGATCTGGAAATATGGTCATTGCAAAGGAAAAAAAAATAAAATAAAATAAATACCAATTATGTTCCATTTAAAATAAAATTTATTCCTAGAGTGTAAGTAGTAATAAGTTAATTTGTTTTTGTGAAAGTAGAATTTTAACATGTTCCGTTTATTTATAATTAAAGCTCAAATTTTTAGACGAAAAAAATTTGTCAAAATATTAAATAATTACATGGCTTATTAATGAATAATTCCAATTATATTTATGGTAAAATAATTTCCATCTGCTCCATCGTAATACATTTTTGTCTATCTGACAAGACAAATTATCTTCTTGACGATTGGTGCTAAAATATTTTTTTCCAAGGTATATTTTAACAAAATTATGTTTTTACCTCTAGATAAAATATTCATTTAAATACAAGTTTAAGATTTCAAAATATAGGGGTTTGGAGGAGGGGTCACATTTGGTTTCCTCCTTATATTGGATATTTTCGAATATTTATGCAGACAGAGGCTCATATAGTTCGAAATAAATAAAAATATCCCCCAAGTTTCAAGTCTCTATCTCAATTTTAATCTAGTGCTACAAAGCGACTAAGTTTCCCATCTAAATAACATGGGTTTTTTGGCAATGAACGATCAATTTTTTATTTCGGCCAAAGTAATGGTTTAAAAAATTGAAACTCTGTAGACTTTATCCTTATAATAGTAGCTATCCCTCGGAATTTTTAGAGATTTTTAGATATTATAATTTTGGAGTCTATAACTTATTAATACTAAGATATAGCAGTAATTCATCTAGATGTAACTCTAAAATTGTAATAGCTAAAAATCTGTTAAAAATTCTGATGGATAGCTACTATTATAAGGATAAAGTCTACAGAGTTTCAATTTTTTTGAACCATTACTTTGGCCGGAATAAAAAATTGATCGTTCAATGCCAAAAACCCATGTTATTTAGATGGGAAACTTAATCGCTGTGCAGCACTAGGTTAAAATTGAGATAGAGACTTGAAACTTGGGAGATATTTTTTTTATTTATTTAGAACCATATGAGCTCCTGTCAGCGTAAATATTCGAAAATATCCAAAATAAGGAGCACCTAGGTCACATCCAAGATTTTGACGTGGATGCGTAGTTATCTTATAGTTACGTCAAAGGATTATATTTTTCTCTATTAATTCCTGGATTTGATTAAATATTGTGTTGTCATCACAAATAGATATAAATTAAAATTTCAAAAAAAATCGGCTCGTAAGAACTAAGTATAAATTCGATTAGATATTCTACTTACTAAAAAAAAGAACGGATGTAATTTAAATAAAAGTATGTAATAAAGTGGATATTGATGAGGCAGTCCAAAAAAAGAAGAAGAAGATAATTTACACTATCTTTTTATTCATAAAACCGACGTTTCGGAGGCTATTCCCTCCTTCTTCAGGGTTTTGAAAAGTCAATGTATGTAATAATCACATAATTCATCGACTAACTAGAATGGTTATCTGTCAAAAGGAAGGCGTCGCGTAGGGCAGAATCCTGCCTGGGTAAGTTAGTACATCACAATACTAAATTGATCTAATACGAGTAAATTTTATTTGTAATTAAAAATACTTTAGATTTTTCCACCATATTGTTAATATACATATTATATATTCAGGCTTAGCATTTCATATTATGCTTGATGCGAGGCCAAGGCTATAGCCAGAGGGAATATGCGTGTTCAACCCTCCACCTGAAATTAATATATATATATATATATAATTTATTACATCTAAAAAATTATTATGACTATAAAAGAAGAATGTTAATAGTATATTTTAATTGAACAGTAGAACGTATAAAAGTGATTCTTTAAAATTGTTCTTTTTTTTTAATTATGGATTTAATTATATTTAGTAATTACAGCCGACTAGTTTCAAAAACTTACACATTTTTAATTTTCAAGCTGGATTAAATAAAATTAATAGAAATAAGTTTCTCAAAATTAAATTATATTATAAGCTGCATTCGTGGTACGTGTTCTGAACATGTTCAGGATTTTTTGTGCGGTGTTGCAACGGTAAAAATAAATTAAATTAGGGAACGAAGAAAAGATTTTTACATTATAGACAAAAGGATCAGCCGGGATTCGAACCTGGGATCTTCGCTTATATAAATTAATAAAGTAAAGGTGTGTAGTTTTACAGTGAATGAAATAAAACTCAAAGAGGTTTATTTCATTCACTGTGAAACTACACACCCTTTACTTTATTAATTAATATCATGTTTCACCTAAAACCTATACCACTTTCTCTAAGTAAAATTTGCTTATATACTTTATAAGAGCCTAAGCCCAGAGGATGAGAGCTAAGACTCTTATAAAGTCATCGCAGCGCACATGCGAAGATCCCGGGTTCGAATCCCGGCTGATCCTTTGGTCTATAATATAAAAATCTTTTCTTCGTTCCCTAATTTAAATTAATTTATAATTGTCTTTCGACGCGGCCTCATTGTGGTTGCGCACTGGAGTGAAGAAAAAATTATTTGAGTTCGCGATTGAGTGGGAGGCGTTTGGATATGATAAAATTAAATTTCCCAAAAAATTAAAAAAATATATATATACCTTGGTTTTTAATTGTTTTTGATGGATTTTAATTTTACCGTGGACAACACCGCACAACAAATCCTGAACATGTTCTGATCATGTACCACGAACAAAGCTATTATATAGAATGCCAAATATTTTAACGCACAAGCTTTGAAGATGATAAAATTTGAACGTTTTCGTATCATCATCATTATTGAGTATACTTATACAGTCCTAAGAGTAATTTGACGCACTGATCCGACTCCACTCAACTCTATCAACTATCCCAGGCTTCCCTAAAGGTCCCATGTCTTTCATTATCTGGAAATATGTTTTGTATTTCATATTTTTTTTCTTTAATTTTGTTTAATTTAAAAATAATTTTCGGGAGTCGGGTTGGCTCAGTCAGCTAACGCATTGGCCTCGCTTCGGCATCGATCGATTATGACGATGTTGAAGTGGGAGGCCGGGGTTCGATCCTAGCTGGAAAATAAAAATTTCTACCAGCTGAAAACTCGGCTCCCTCACTAATCCTACTAACACTTTACTTATGTGCTGTCTAAATGGGCTTTGTTCCCGGTGACATTAAATAAAAAAAAACCCATGTCTGGAAATATATTTTGTATTTCATATTTTTACTTTATCCAATGCGAAGCATGGGAGAAAGTATTGCAATCGGTCGCGCGGCAAGCGCGACTTCAACGGGTCCTCAGGTAAAGACTACGGAACCCATGGACTCAATTAAGGTCACAAATTGAAGTATTCAATGAGATTGAATTTTAGCACGTGGCGGTTTTGCCAAAAGTTACCTGGAATCTCGTCGAGAGGCCAAAAAGTGCCATTTTTTTTGGAAGTGCGTGCGGATGGATGGATGTTATCGTTTTTTTCGTCCACGATTTTTTCCACACCTTTGCACCGATTGAAATGAAATTGAAAACCTACCATCATTTTAACAAAATGAATATTGATTCTCATCTAGTACTTGAGGAATAACCATTCTATATTGGAATTTTGACGTTTCGGTTTTTATTGGTAACCATTGCTGAAGACATAGAGGAATCGATTTAAAATCAAAAACAGCTATTGATTCTCATCTAGTACTTGAGGAATAACTATTCTATATTGAATTTTTGACGTTTCGGTTTTTATTGGTAACCATTGCTGAAGACATAGAGGAATCGACATAAAATCAAAAATAGCGATTGATTCTCATCTAGTACTTGAGGAATAACCATTCTATATTGGATTTTTGACATTTCGGTTATTATTAGTAACCATTGCTGTAGACATGGAGGAATCGACTTAAAATCAAAAATAGCAATCGATTCTCATATAATACTCGAGGAATAACAATTTTACATTAGATTTTTGACGCTTCGATTATTATTGGTAACCATTGCTGAAGACATGGAGGAATCGGCTTAAAATCAAAAATAACGATCGATTCTTATCTAATACTAGAGGAATAACCTTATTGCATTCCATTTTTGATGTTTTGACTATTAATGGCAAACCTCTACTGAAAACGTGGAAGAATCGACTTAAAAGCAAAAAGACTAAATTCTTTATGGCAAGCAACTCAAATAAGCCGTTTCCTCCATGTCTTCAGCAATGGTTACCAATAATAATCGAAGCGTCAAAAATCTAATGTAGAATTGTTATTCCTCGAGTATTAGATGAGAATCGATGGCTATTTTTGATTTTAAGTCGATTCCTCCATGTCTTCAGCATTGGTTACTAATAATAACCGAAACGTCAAAAATCCAATGTAGAATGGTTATTCCTCGACTATTAAATGAGAATCGATCATTATTTTTGAATTAAAGTCAACATGAACTGCAAATTGCATGTGATATCTGATTAATAATAAAGGAATAATCATATTATTTTTTTATTGTTAAAGGATAAATAATTAAAGGATAAATAATTAATATATCCAGTACACACCAAGCCAGCAAAACATATTAATATTTCAAATGATTTTGGATAAAGTTTAGCAACGATCCGTTGCAGTTTATTTTCTTTAATTTTGTTTAACTTAAAAATAATTTTTTATGTACGAGTATTAATTTTTTTTTTTTTGTAAAATTTTATGAAGCTAATGATCTCAGAGCAATAATAAATATTAACCAAGATTGTGAGTCTATTTTATCACCGAGAAATTTCATTTGATGGGATACTATAATGTTGCTTGTTCCAGGGATTTGTAATGGGCTGGTTCCCAATGGTTTACAAATATTTCGTATTTTGCCTGTTTAAAAAGAATAATAAATTTATAATTTATTTTGATTTAAAGGATCGTCAATACTTTCAATTCTATTAAATAAGAGAAAACCTGTTGATCAAATCCTGTTAGTATAATAAACGATCCTAATGTATTTTAATAAATAAATAAAGTAAGAGAGATAGAGACAGAGGTGGTAGAAAAGTAGAGTTCCAAACTATTATCTCCCCTGAAGAACTTTTAGTCTCTTACCAGAGTTTGGTAAAAACTACTGGTCTCTATGATTTTTATTTTTATTTTTTTTTCAAATGAAGTAAATCGAAATATAGTATAAAATTAGTATGATCAAAATTCAAATTATTCAAACAATAAAAAATTCTAAATGTTAATATAGATGTATATATCAGTGGTGTGCGGTCCATGGATGCTCTGGATGCGGCGCATTCCTAAAATTTCAAATATTTAGAGTATTTTCATAAATTCAGGAGGATTTTTAAATTTTCAAATTATTTTCCGTTATTTCAAATATTTCTATAAAAAACAATTTTTGTTTTGAAAAGTACCTTTATTGGTTCTCAAAATGAAATAAAATAGTTGCATAGTTTCAAGGGGTAATTGAAAGGAATGATTTTTCAGAAAAGGGTGCGGATAGAAGATTTAAAGTCCCTGCCTGGTATTTCTTCCAGTTCAATCATGTCAAAGACAAGTCCAAACGAGTATTAGTCGAATAAAAATTGTGTTCGCTGAGAAACTATTAAAATAGAACTAATATAAAAAAGGAATACATAAAGATGATTCGAGAATCTTTAGACTAATCCATTAAAAAATATCAATATATTAAATCTGGTGACATAGACAAGTCATAGCTTGCTTATAGCAATAGAATTAGGAGAAATTTAAGATTTTCTTATATGGCAGGCCGATTCATTGTCGAAGATGGTTTAGGAACTGTGGAGTTTAAGTCACAAGATTTAATTTGTGACTCTTACCTTCACTCACACAAAGCAATATCCGTTTGGGTCTCATAATATATTTAAAAAAATCTAATGTTAAATTTAAAAAATAACGAAAATGATGACGTATTGGATGAAGTATGCAAAAAAAAGCGAAGATTAAAATGAAATTTCAAAAAATGAAGGATACTTTTTTGGACAGCATCCCCTGGTTGAAAAGTCATCAATCGCCACTGATATATTGTACACCTACTTCCACTTTCATTTCTAAATAGAAGACAATAGATGAAGGGGTATTATCTAATGAATTCCAAAATAATTCCACATAATTCTAAAGAGGTGTACACTTAATTCCAATCGTGGTTCAGCCCTCGTAGGTATAAATCAATTTTTTAACTGAGTCAGGGGAACGAACGATTTTTTTCTAAGGCAGAGCTAAAATAATATGCATGTTATAAATTTATTTATTATATTAGCCGAAAGATTAAGTGAAGACTTTTGAAACTACAGTCTTAAATTGATATTAAGCAGAAGACAGCATTTTTAATTTTTCCAGGATAAAAATATAATTATAAGGATGAATATATTTTTTTGAAAAATTAAAGAGTACATGCCTCAGCTAGGTGCACACAATTACTTGGCACTTAAATCGTCAGCGAAAGGTAACGCTATTGAATATATATATATAATAGCTATTATGAACGCACGAATACATATGCAATGGCGCCAACTTTCACGACTATTTACAACAAGTCACTGTGAACCTAGCTTTACCAGGGATGTAAATAAATATAGTATAATAAAAATATATAGGAATAGTCAAATTATTCTTATAATATTTTTTTTTTTTTATATTAAATTTAAAAATTACACTGTTCGACAAAAATTTTTCCCTTTAAACCTAATAATGGAATCCGGTAGAGTCTTAATCGCTAATTATCATGCATACTCCCCGATTTTTTAGAACACGTCAGAGTTTTGAGATATTATCAGTCAAAACTACGAAAAAGGCCATTTTGACCTATTTTCGAGACCAGTAAATATTAAACAGCAATATTTGAAATCAAAATATTTTGACGTAATAGAAGACAGCTTCTCTTTGATTTTCAAATTACCACTTGAATTAAGCTCAATTAGAACTCGAGTTATAACTAGAAAACTAAAACTAAATGATTATAAAGGATAATAAACATATATAAAAACATATGGTCTTAGTTTTTTAGTTATAACTCGAGTTCTAATTGAGCTTAATTCAAGTGGTAATTTGAAAATCAAAGAGGAAGCGGTTTTCTATTACGGCAACAAAATATTGTGATTTCAAATATTGCTGTTTAATATTTAATGAGACTCAAATATAGGTCAAAATGGTATTTTTCGTAATTTTGACCCATAATATCTCAAAACTCTGACGTGTAATAAAAATTCGGGAAATTGCATGATAATTAGCGAGTAAAACTCTACTGGAATCCATTGTTAGGTTTAAAGGGAGAAATTTCTGTTTAATTTTTGTCCAGCGGTGTTATTCACGTTTGTCTATGTATAAATCAAGAAGACCCGCTCCTCACTGAAATTATTTAGCCTATATGCCAGATGGCACGCTCGCTTTAGAAGATGTCTTATTCAGCTCTCGGCGAGATGTTTTTAATATTATTCTATGAGACATCATCAGATCATGCGAAAAATCAAAATTTTACATTTAGTTATTAATATTATTTTTGAATATTTAACTGTTTATCATCATTAATTTTTCACCCACGTGCTTGAACTGGAAGACATACAAGGCAGAGACATTAAACCCTCTATCGGCACCCTTTTCGGAAAAATCATTTATTTCAATTGCCCCTTGAAACTATGCAACAATTTTATTTCATTTCGAGAACCAATAGATACTTTTTTTTTTTTATTTATTTATTGTCACCGGGAACAAAGCTCATTTAGACAGCACATAAGTAAAGTGTTAGTAGGGTTAGTGAGAGAGCCGAGTTTTTAGCCGGTAGAAATTTTTATTTGCCAGCCAGGATCGAACGCCGGCCTTCCGCTCCAACATCGTCATAATCGATCGATGCCGAAGCGGGGCCAGCGCGTTAGCCGGCTCGGCTAACCCGACTCCAATATATACTTAAAAAAAAAAATGTATTTTATAGAAATATTTGAAATAAGGGAAAATAATTTGAAAATTTAAAGATCCTCCTGAATTTATGAAAATACTCAAAATGATTGAAATTTTAGGGATGCGCCGCATCCAGAGCATCCATACACCCCACTGACCTATATATATATTAACATTTAGGATTTTTTATTGTTTGAATAATTAGAATTTTGATCATACTATATTTCGATTTTAATGAAAAAGAAAAATCATAGAGACCAGTAGTTCTTACCAAACTCGGGTAGAAATTATTTCGGAAGTAAGACTAAAAGTTTTTCAGGAGAGGTAATAGTTTAGAACTCTATTTTTTTCTATCACCCCCCCCACACTCTCTGTTTCTATCTCTCTTACTTTATATATTTATTAAAATACGCTAGGATCGTTTATTATAATGACAAGATTTGATCAACAGATCCTCTCCCATTTAATAGAATTGAAAGTATTGTCAATCCTTTAAATAAATGATAAATTCTTTATAAGCAGGTAAAATACAAAATATTTGTAAACCATTAAGAAACCTCCTTTCTTGAAATTTCCACACATATGTATTTCCATTGTCAATAAAATATTTTTTGAAATTTTAGTTGATCCCTCAACATTTTAACTCACTACTTACCTCCCTCGAATTCTCATATTATTAGTCCAAGCTTTATGGGTTACTCTGGGAATATCTTAATTAGTAAACTTCAAATTGATGTACAAATTTGAGATAAGCCCCCCCCCCCCCTCTCACCCACCCCCTGACTAGAAGTGTTTTAGAAGATTATCTTCTAGAGCTCTAGAAGTACTAGAATAGGCGAAAATTCAAGGCTCTTCTAGAGTTTAGATCAGTGGTTCTTAACCTATGGGTCGCGACCCAAAATTTGGGCGGCTAAGCATATTTTTTGGGTCGCGTAGATTCGTTAACCAAATATTTTGTTATATTTATTTTCAATTAGTTTAAAAATATATATTAATTTGTTCAATATACTATTAAAAGTAAAAATATTAAACACGTACATACTCTTTCATTAAATTCTTCCTTGGATCGAAAAGTACCTTCGTTTATCTTAATTGTTATAATACATTTTTATATGTGAGTTAAACAAGGTCATCATTGTAAAATTGAAGGAGATTTATTGATGAGTATGTATGTATGAGTATGAATGAGAATGTAAGTATGATCTAAAAAATGTAATGAAAAAAATAAAATTGAGGGGTCGCGACATGAACATATTTCTGAAATTCGGGTCGTGGCTTAAAAAGATTAAGAACAACTGGTCTAGACCACCAGTAAGATGAATAAGATATCTTTAATATATCTAAAAGTAAATCCAAGAAATATCTAAACAAAATTTTTGATTCATATTATTTTTATTCCAATAATATTTACTAAAATTTACATGTATTATTTAAAAAAAAAAACTGATTAAAAAAACCCTCTGCGATTTTTTTTTTCGCCTACGGTCTACTATTACTATATTATCTTAATGAACAAATAAATAAATACCATTCGGTGGTTCGGGATTGTTTATCATTTTTATAAGAAAATTCTAAAAATTTTACCATCGAATCATTGATGTATTAAATATTTATTCCCGAAATTTGAAGTTGATCGTCTGTCTCATTACCGAAAAATAAATTATTGAAAATTGTCCTTTTAACATGGAAGTAAATGGACCGAGCTTTTAAAAGGGCTATAACTTCTATATACAAATTATACCATTTTCAATAAATTTATACAGATCAATAATTCAACATTTATGAATCGAATGATACATTTTTCAATAGATTTGACAGTCTAGTTAATTAGTTATTCATAAATGTAAAAATAAAAAGTTATTTGCAGCCAACAGAATATAACAAAAGCACTAGTGTAGAATTCCAGCTCTATTTCTTAAATCGTTTTTGTGTTAAATAAATAATAGTGGTGTTTTTATAATGAGAAAAAATTTATCTCAATATTCTTTTTATTAATATTATCAAAACAAAAAATTTTATTCGAAATTAACCTCATTATTAACAATTTTTTTTATTAAAAAATTTAGTAGGCAGAAGTTGCCACTCTGCAGAAATACAAAAGATTTTTTCGTAGATCAACCAGATAGAGGTGCTGCCTTAAGAGTATGTTTTGGTAGGATTTGCCTTGATATTCAATTAGATAGAAAAATTTCAAAAAGTTATTTAATATAATTTTATTAAATATTATTAAAATTACTTCTTATATAATAAAAATTTAGACTTTCTTATATTAACAGAAACATTAATTCAAGCAAAAACAAATGATTCTCTGTAAAATAGACTTTTTAATTTGATAAACCTATTTCCTAATCCCTAATGGATTAATCCTAGTAATAGGATCAGCTGGGCTAAAATGAGATTCTCCACTTCTTTTTCGATTGCAAATTGGTAAGCTCGTGGTTGAGTTGGTCCTCAGGCAATTAGAAAGGCTGCTCGCTCGCTAGCCACTTCCGGTCCACACTGTCCAATTTCATCGCGATAACACATTGGAAATGTTATTTAACCCCGACACCCCCACTTTCCCCATCTCATCCAATTCTATCCCAGTATTTCCACAATCTTTTTGCTTAATGACACATTTTAAAACTAGTTTGATTTTCGTAGGTGTGCATAACTTCTTATACAAGTAAGATATTAAAAATAATTGAAAAAGTTTGACCAAATGACAAATAAAAGAAATAAATGATTATAAAATAATTTTTATAAAAAAAAAATCGACTTCAAAAAAAATTAAATGCAACAAATAAAATAATAATAACTTAAAATCAAATAAAATACACTAAAAGGTATAAAATAATTATCTTATTTAGTTACAACTAAACGACGAAATATTAACATTAAATTACTTTTTGAAGTCGGTGCCAAACAAACTACCTATAAGCGAGCGTACCCGCCAAACGTACTAAGTAAGATCCGTCGAGTGCAATTCATAAAATGTATATGTTTGGCACCGACTTCAAAAAGTAATTTCATGTTAATATTTCGTCGTTTAGTTGTAACTAAATAAGATAATTATTTTATACCTTTTAGTGTATTTTATTTGATTTTTAAGTTATTATTATTTTATTTGTTGCATTTAATTTTTTTGAAGTCGGTTTTATTTTTTTTATAAAAATTATTTTTATTATTCTCTTTTTAGTGATGGTTATTAATAGTGACTTAATATAATACCTTGCATGCATCTCATAAGAGAAAGCGTCGGGCGAATGAATCAGAAAATGATAATAAAATTCAATTCATAAATAGAGAAATTCTCTCGAAACGTTTGCGGGTTTTAAATGAATGTTTTAAGATTTTATTTATTATAATTTCGATTATTTGCACATAAGAATTGGAGATTTACGTTATTTTATCATTGATCATATTATCAGAACTTGACCAAATTAATATGGTTTGAACCCTAAGGTATCCCCTTTACAATAAAAAAAGAATCATCGAAATCGATCCATAAACAAAGAAGTTATACGTGTAGATACATATCCAAAAAGGCCCAATACCAATGAAAAAAACGGGACCAATCGGAAGCTAGACTGAACCCAATGCAAAAAAAAAATCATCAAAATCTGTTCACAATTGGCGGAGATATGAGGTAACATAGACACAAAAAAAATAAAAATCCAGCCCAATAGAGAACCTTCTCCTTTTTTGAAATCGGTTATAAATGCTGTCTAGTTATAGTTTTCATCTCTTTCCTAATGATAATTAATTTTAGAGTCGAAGGTGTACAGTTGGTCTGTTTGAATCCATTGCTAATCTAAACATTCAATGGTGTTGTATAAATATATGTGTTCATATTGTTATATAATATATGTATTCTAATTAGCAAGAAAAGAATTGAATGACGAAGTGTTTTTTAAAATTTGATCAAGAGCCTGATGAAGCCACAATAAATTGGAGAAACGTTGAAATTGGTCGTATGTTTTAACACGGTGTTTAATTGTTCCTTTTTTCCTCTGATTTGGTACATCTAATACTGATAATGGAACTGAATAATAATAATTAATTTGAATTTGTGACATTTAAAACCAAAAAAATTGAATTGCTGAAAAAGTTGGCATCCCTCCCAGCTAGCACAAGTGATTTTCGGAATCATCCATTAAATATATTATAATTAAATAAATATTCAAATTATTACTAGGAGGTTTTTAGAATAAATATCGGAAGAATTTTAAAACGAATATTTCGGCAATATCCTTGGGTGTATAATATAAGAGAGGATTGTTTAGGGGTGCATTGTTTTATTCTAAGAAATTACCTAGAATATTTACGAAAATTGTAAGGTCATCCAAAGAATATACCAAGATATACCAGAAAATATATTCTTAGAATATAAATAGTTGGACTGTCTGCCGGGCAACCCTAGTATTCGATTCAAGGGAAAAAATATTTTCCCATTGTGCTTAAATGTCGGAAACTTGGTACAATTCATTTGCAGAAATGATTTGTCAAAATGTTTGTATTTTTATGCTGAGAACTGTTTAGATTAAGGCTGTCCAACCCGTGGCCCGCGGGCCGCATGTGGCCCAGCACTGCAATGAGTGTAGCCCAATATAAAATCATCAACCTCCTTAAAACATTGAGATTTATATGTAGAGATATATTTATTTCCTTTTTCGAAATATTAATGTACATTTGTACAATAAGTGAAGTTTTTTTTCAAGAATAAAATTCACTAAAAGCAAAATTATAAGCTCAACTATATAAGATAAAAAAAAAAATAATCAAATTTCGAATATTTTAAAATTATTCTTCTTCTCATATTTTCATTTTCTAATATATTTATTATTTTAGTAATTTATATGCTACGACACTAACCAAGTCTATAGTTTTATCATGCCAGTACAAGGAAACATGGAATTGGGGTTTTCTAGAACAATCACAATTAATTGATCATTTCTCTTCTGGTCTAAAACTTGTCAGGACTTGTCTTTTAGATTTTTGCACGTTCTTACATGTCAATAGATAATGGATAGTCAGGGATTATTATATCCGTGATCCTTTTAAAAATAGATTATCATTCCTCATTTCCTTCTTTAATCCCATTCGATTTAAACCAGGGCTATCCAGTTCAACCCATGGCCCAATATAAAGTCATAAAATTCCTTAAAACATTTAGATTTATATGTAGATACTGGAAAACACACAACAATTTATCCTGATAATTTTTTTCTCTAAATAAGAAATCTGAAAATCTACTTTGAAGTTTTCGAGAGATAAAAGTGCTAATTTTAAATTTTGAATCTGGAACTAGATTTCAAGATTTTCGAAAAAATGGGTCTATTTTCGACTCCATTTTTATACTTGCAAACTATGTGATAGAACAACTTTTTTTTTACTTTATCCAGTGCGAAGCATGGGTAAAGTATTGTAATCGGTCTCGTGGCAAGCGCGACTTCAAAGGGTTCTCAGTTAAAGACTACGGAACCCATGGTCTCAATTAAAGTCATAAATTGTAGTATTCATTTAGATTGAATTTTAGCACGTGACGGTTTTGATAAAAATTACATGGGGTCTCGTCCACAGGCCAAAAAGTGCGATTTTTTCAGGAAGTGCTTGCGGATGGATATGTGTTATCGTTTTTTTCGTCCACGATTTTTTCCACAGATTTGAACCGATTGAAATATAATTAAAAACCTACCATTACTTTAACAAAATCAAGCGCTGATTAGTTTTTGGTACATATCGGCCCACAAATATTAGTACTTTATTTCAATACTTTTTTAGTTTTTTCTAAATATTTTGAAAATGACTAAACCAATTTTGATGAAATTTAATATTGTAATTAAATACCGTGAGGACCACCGAAAAGGTCATATAAAGTTTTTTTATAAAATTATATTTTAAAGTACTTTACCCTAGAATAAGATAGGATAGAGTTTAGCAATGATCCGTTGCAGTTTATTTTCTTTAAACTCCTGATGATGGACTAATGATCAGAAATATATTGAGTTTGTATAAACCCCTTTGAGTTTTATTTCATTCACTGTGAAACTACACCCCCTTTACTTTATTAATTAATTTCTAGAACAAAAATTAGATACCGATCTGAAAGAAAAATTGAATATATAATTTAATTGAAAAAAATTAGTTTGCTGGCAGAGTAGCAGAGTTGATGAATCATAATTAATTTTAATTAAAAAGATTGATGATTAAAGTCAAACTTTAATCTCTAAAAAGTAAATTTTATATATTGTACTGTTTGGAAATTCAACCATTATCAATTTGCTCTTGATGGCAAAAATAAATAAAATATAAAATGTTTGTTGTTAAAAATTGTATAATTATTTAAACCGGGTCTTGTGTATATGTATAACAATGTGGTTAAACGAAATTTATTTTGGTTACAATATATATACCATATACATACATATTAATATCGTATTGAGTCTTGGAAAAAGTTTTCAATTTTTCTTCCAATTATTATTCAATTTTTTTCAATATTGAGGATTAATAAAAAAACTATTAACTAATTTAATTTTCATTGAAATTTTTTCTCGACCCACCTTAGTTATACCGATACCTACAATGTATATTGGCGTGTCATGATTCGCCAGTCGGGAAACATTGTTCTATACCAGGGGTGTCAAACTCAAAATCCTTAAGTGACAATTTTTTTCTCGAGTATGACAACGATTAAAAATAAAATGCAAATGTAATAACTAATAGAGTTTTTCTTTAGGAGACGGACTGGTATAAATATACAATTGGATGTTGATGAAGGCAGTCCAAGGTGGTTGTAAAAAAATAAGACTATATAGGTTTTACTATTTTACATTTATTCGATAACCGACGTTTCGGAGATTTACTCTCTCCTTCTTCAGGGTAACGAAAAGTCAATGAAAGTATATCAATTCATAATTACTTTCTGTCTCCTTTGACAATGCCAAGAAAACATTTTAAAATTTCATCTCGATAGAAAAAGCAATTGATGATTAATGTGTTCATGAGATATATATAAATGAATGTATAACATGTCCCCTCCAAATCACTTGATGCGCAGTTTATCGTTGCGCATATATAGTTGTTTTTTTTTTGTTTTTTATATTACAATTATTTACAAATTTACAAATATGGTCATCATCAGTCCCAAAATTTTACAAAAATATATACAACGTCCTTTTTTTCCCTTTACTTAAATTTATATATTTTTTTTCTTTTGAAAAATATAGTTCGAAACGTCATTAATTTATTTACATATTATTCATTTTTTTTTTTTTTTTTTTTATTTTTTATTTTTTTCAATTAAATTAGTCACATGTGTTTTAAATCATTAATTATGCCATCCCAGCAAATACCAACAAATACCAGCAATTGGCATTGTCAAAGGAGACAGGAAGTAATTATGAATTGATATACTTTCATTGTCGTTACCCTTAAGAAAGAGAGATCAAATCTCCGAAACGTCGGTTATCGAATAAATGTAAAATAGTAAAACTGATATAGTCTTATTTTTTTACAACCACCTTGGACTGCCTTCATCAAAATCCAATTGTGTAATAACTAAGTTTAAGTATCAAGTATATAAATATAAAAAGTGATTTTATTAAAAAAATAAATAAACTGATGTGGCAATCCACATGACTTTACCATTTGCCTGGCCCCTCTCTTATATTTAATCGAGAGGTGATCCGCGATTAGAAGTAGGTGTACACCTCTTTGGAAGTATTTTGGAAGTACTTGAAAATATTTGGAATTACTTGGAAATATTTGGAAGTACTTGGAAATATTTGGAAGTACTTGGAAATATTTGGAAGTACTTGGAAATATATGAAAGTACTTGGAAATATTTGGAAGTACTTGGGAATCTTTGGAAGTGTTTGGAAATATTTGGAAGTACTTGGAAATATTTGGAAGTACTTGGAAATATTTGGAATTACTTGGAAGTACTTGGAACTATTTGGAAGTACAAGTGGAATTAGGTATACAGCATATTAGGTCGCGGTTCACCCCTCGTATTTAATATTTAATAAAATCATTTATAATCATTTAGTGGGAGAGGGTTAATAAATGAAAATCTAGGCCCTCGAACCAAACTCAACCAAATATTGTATACATAATCAGTTGGCTCCCAGAAAACTAAAAATGCAAAAACAAATCGTACAAAATGAAAATCTAGGCCTTTAGACCAAACTCAACCAAATATTGTTGTATACATAATCAGTGGGCCCCCAGAAGTCTATAAATGCAAAAACTAACCACCCATATGTGAAATTTCGTTTTGATATTCACACTAGTTTTTGAGATAGTGTGTCCACAAAAATTTGGTAACGCAGGAACAGACTAACGTACTAACTAACGCAATAACGTACTAATAGACATTTTGACAAAACAGTTATTATCTCGAAAAATATAATTTTTTCAATAGGGTTTTTTTGTAAACCTAAATGCCATGCTTTCGCCCATTTTTTTTAAACAAAAATAGTTTCAGCCGTTTTTTAGATATTTCGAAAAAAACGAAGCAGAAAAAAATCACTTTTTCCATCCACGATTACAATACTTGACCATACCCTGTATGGTAAATTAAAAAGTTATAATTTTTGTTAAGTAGAGACGTATTAAACTGAAATATTATTTTTAGGATCCAGAAATTTCACTTCTTTTAGGCTTCATATCTCGATATTTGATCTCAACAATATTGTATTAATTTTCAAAAAAAAAGATATTCATCTGTAAGTCTTGAACGAAAATTAGATTTATTAATTATTATTGTTATTCAGTTCCATTATTTAGATATTAGATGTGACAAATCAGAGGAAAAAAGGAACAATTAAACACAGTGCTAAAACATGCGATCAATTGCGACGTTTCGCCAATTTATTATGGCTTCATCAGGCTCTTGATCAAATTTATAAAACACTTCGTCATTTATTTTCTTACTAATCAGAATACATATATATTTCACCAAATGAACACACTTATTTATACAACACTATTAATTATTTAGAGTAACAATGGATTCTACCAGACCAACTGTACACCTTTGACTGGTCTGGTAGAATCCATTGTTACTCTAAATAATTAATGGTATTGTATAAATAAGTGGGTTCATATTGGTAAATATATATATATATATGTATTCTAATTAGTAAGAAAATAAATGACGGAAGTGTTTTATAAATTTGATCAAAAGCCTGATGAAGCCATAATAAATTGGCGAAATATCGCAATTGATCCCATGTTTTAACACTGTGTTTAATTGTTCCTTTTTCCTCTGATTAGTCACATCTAAGATTTATTAATCTTCATTGCTAAAAACATCTGTTCACAAGCATATAATCTTCCAAACATGCATAAAATGCGGGCAGCATGGTTCGTTCCGAACGTAATTAAAATGTACATATATTTTTTTTTATGATATTGATGTGAGAAGGAGATACACCAGAAGGTGCATCCTCTAAAGGCATGTAGGGGCCCCTCCATCGTGAAAAGAACAGAGTAGAAGGAAAGAAGCCGGGATCACAAGCCAAATCTCAGAAAGTTAGATACAATCCAATTTATTAAGTTTTTAAGGGCTTCGAGCAGTGGTAAATTCTCCGTGCGATAAATTAGGTTAAATTTATCTTCCACTTAATATCTTGATCAATGGTGGTAATAATAACCGAAACGTCAAAAATCCAATGTAGAATGGTTATTCCTAAAGGATTATATGAGAATCGATGGCTATTTTTTATTTTAAGTCGATTCCTCTGTCTTCAGGAAAGGTAACGGATAAGAAAACAACACAGTTGGTATGGTTACTTATAAAATTTCTTCCCAAATTGTTAGCATTTCACAGAGAGAAGCCTATCCAAGCAAGGTTAAATAGGCTATATTAAACCGATTAAATTAATAAATTTTAAAGAGTTTTAAAAATCATTATCTTATTCTAGGGTAAAGTAGGTACTTTAAAATGTAATTTTACTAAAAACTTTATTTAACAAGTTCTCGCCGGCATGTACTACCGGTGATACATGATTGATGGTCCCATGGGGCGGTGTGTACAGCAGGTGGTACATGACTGATGATCGTATCTCAGAAACTCAGATACAATCCAATATCCAATTTACTAAGTTTTTAGGGGCTTCGAGCAGTGGTAAATTCTTCGATCGATAAATTACGTTTTTAAATTTATCTCCCATTAATTATTTGAAATTATATGAAATTAAAGCATTATGTATCGTGATGGCTAATAATAATGACCATCTTATTGATTTCTTCTGGGGAGATGGGCCAGCCCAACGCTTTTTCCAGCGTTGATCTATTTATTCAATATTTTACCCAGTAGCCTATATTCCCAGTCAAATATTTATTTATTTTTCTTGACCATGGCGGTTTCCTGCCTATTTATTTATTTATTTTTTATTCATTGACTACGGCAACTTCCTGTCTAATTATTTATTTAAATGTTTTTTAAAATTATTTATTTTTAAACAAAAAAACCCAGTGACATATTCTATTTATTTTTGTTTTATTTAATTGATTATTTATTTATTTATTCTTCCCAGTGTATTTATTTATTTATTTTTATTGTTTGGACGACATGCGGTATTCCCTTTTTTATTGTTATTATTATTATTTTATTCTTGCCCTACTAGCAAAATAGCTGTATAATTTTAGGTTATATAACCTTTATGTTGTGTTGATGTTTTACAAGCGCTATTAATAAGTGAGGAGCACTTATAAAACGGCAACGCAATATAAAGGTTATATAACCTAAAATTCTACAGCTATTTTGCTAGTTGAGTAGTCTGTCATACTAAGGTCCCTTAAAAAAAAAAAAAAATATTATTAAATTGATGTTGCGGGCTGGAGCTATAATTGTCTCATGGGTCAGTCATGGTCGTATCTTTGATTTGACTGTTCTATACCAAAAGATCCTTTTCTGATTGTTTTGGGTGGCTCGAACGCCTCTTAGCGCCTGCAGGATCCGAATTTGCTCTAGTAAACGTCCTTCTTGTTGAGATGGTATGCCGAGGACAGGCGACGGCTCCCCTTAATCTATACCCACCGTTTTTTTTATTAGCCTGATCAAGGACACATCGAAAATTGCTTAGTATTAAGTAGTCTAATTAGTTGGCTCCTACCCAGCTGAAAGGAACAGGCAAGAATATGGATCAGCCTACTGCGCCACGTCACCTGCTTGCTCCAGAGCTGCGAAATCCGAATTGATTCCAAAACAACGAAACAAAAAAATCTCTCTGGTTGGATACGGCAGATGAAACTGATCACGTCGATCCTTTCCATTTCACTCTCCCTTCCTTGCCTCTTTTGAGAGAGAGAAAAAAAAGAACAGGAATTGAAATAAAGAATACCCGTATGGAAATAAATAGATTTTCGAAATATGTTTTACTTTATCCAATGCGAAGCATGGGTAAAGTATTGTAATCGGTCTGGCGGCAAGCGCGACTTCAAAGGGTCCTCAGGTAAAGACTACGGAACCCATGGACTCAATTAAGGTCACAAATTCTAGTATTCAATTAGATTGAATTTTAGCACGTGACGATTTTGACAAAAATTACCTGGGGTCTCGTCAAGAGGACAAAAAGTGCCATTTTTACTTTATCCAATGCGAAGCATGGGAGAAAGTATTGGAATCGCTCTCGCGGCAAGCGCGACTTCAAAGGGTCCTCAGATAAAGACTAAGGAACCCATGGACTCAATTAAGGTCACAAATTGAAGTATTCAATGAGATTGAATTTTAGCACGTGACGGTTTTGCCAAAAATTACCTGGGATCTCGCCGAGAGGCCAAAAAGTGCCATTTTTTTGGAAGTGCGTGCGGAAGGATGGATGGATGGATGTATGTGTGTTATCGTTTTTTTCGTCCACGAATTTTTCCACACCGTTGCACCGAATGAATTGAAATTGAAAACCTACCAGTATTTTAACAAAATGAAGCGCTGATTAGTTTTTGGTACATATCGGTCCACAAACATTAGTACTTTATTTCAGTACTTTTTTAGTTTTTTCTAAATATCTTGAAAATGACTTAACCAATTTTGATGAAATTTAATATCCTAATTAAGTACCTTTGGACCCACAAAAAGGTTAAATAAAGTTTTTAGTAAAATTATATTTTAAAGTACTTTACTCTCGAACATATTAATATTTCAAATGAATTTGGATAAAGTTTAGCAACGATCCGTTGCAGTTTATTTTTGGAAGTGCGTGCGGATGGATGGATGTATGTTAGCGTTTTTTTCGTCCACGATTTTTTCCACACCGTTGCACCAATTGAAATGAAAATGAAAACCTAACATTATTTTAAGAAAATGAAGCGCTGATTAGTTTTTGGTACATATCGGCTCACAAACATTAGTACTTTATTTCGGTACTTTTTTAGTTTTTTCTAAATATCTTGAAAATGACTTAACCAATTTTGATGAAATTTAATATTGTAATTGAGTACCTTGAGGACCACAAAAATAGTCATATAAAATTTTTTGTAAAATTATATTTTAAAGTACTTTACCCTAGACTACGATAGTTCATTGGATAAAGTTTAGCAACGATCTGTTGCAGTTTATTTTATATATTTTTTGAAACTATAATAAAAATATAAAATTTTTTGTGTTAAATTTATATAAAATTTATACTAGAGCGACATAAGAATAATTATTATTTTAAGAATATATAGAAAACATAAACTTTATATAAATTTAACACAAACATTTTATATTTTTAATATATTTTCAAAAATATATAAAAAACATATTTCGATAATCTATTTATTTCCATACGGGTATCAACGATGTTTTAATTTTTTGCAGTGTTAGTTCTTGGTGAAACATTTCATATCACTTTAATTATTAAAGTTGTTATAGGGAAATAAGGACTATATTTTTTATGCAGATAATTTATATTTTTAACCGACTTCAAAAAAGGAGGAGGTTCTCAATTCGACTGATTTTTTTTGTGTCTATGTTACCTCATATCTCTGCCAATTGTGAACCGATTTTGATGATTTTTTTTTGCATTAGGTTCAGCCTAGTTTCCGATTGGTCCCGTTTTTTTTCATTGGTATTGGGCCTTTTTGGATATGTTTGTTCAAGCATAACTTCTTTGTTTATGAACCGATTTTAATTATTCTTGTTTTATTGGAAAGAGGGTACATTAGCGGTGGTACCATATTAATTTGGTCAAGTTCTGAAGATATGATCAATGGCGAAATAACTTAAATCTCCAATTCTTATGACCAAATAATCGAAATTATAATAAATAAAAGCTTTTATAAGAAAAAATCTTAAAACATTCATTTAAAACCAGCAAACGTTTCGAGAGAATTTCTATATTTATGAATTGAATTTTATTATCATTTTCTGATTGATTGGCCCGATTCTTTCTCTTACGAGAAGTATGCAAGGTATTATGTTAAGTCACTATTAATAACATCACTAAAAAGAGAAAATAATAATAATTTTTATAAAAAAAAATAAAACCAACTTCAAAAAAATTAAATGCAACAAATAAATAATAATAACTTAAAAATAAAATAAAATACACTAAAAGGTATAAAATAATTATCTTAATTAGTTACAACTAAACGACGAAATATTAACATGAAATTACTTTTTGAAGTCGGTGCAAAACATATACATTTTATGAATCGTACTCGACGTATCTTACTTAGTATGTTTGGCGGGTACGCTCGCTTATATAGTTTGTTTTTGGCACCGACTTCAAAAGTAATTTGATGTTAATATTTCGTCGTTTAGTTGTAACTAAATAATATAGGTAATTCTTTTATACCTTTTAGTGTATTTTATTTTATTTTTAAGATATTATTACGATATTTTATTGGTTGCATTTAATTTTTTTGAAGTCGGTTTTATTTTTTTTTATAAACATTATTTTTATTGCCAACGTTTCGTCAACTTTGTTGACTTCTTCAAGGCTCAAATAGTTAACTTCCTTGCATATTTGTCATTTTTATAATTATTCTTTCTTAATAAACATTTCAAGGCAAGTCATTAACATCAATCAGATTGAATTTTTTTTTAACTTAAAAATAATTTTCTTTTTTGAATTAAAAAAAAAAATCAATCTGATTGATGTTGACTTGCCTTGATATGTTTACTAAGAAAAAATAATTATAAAAACGACAAATATGCAGGGAAGTTAACTATTTCAGCCCTGACGAAAGGTTGGCAATAAAATATAAATTATCTGCATAAAAAATATAGTTCTTATTTCCCTATAACAACTTTAATAATTTAATAGATGGACATAACTTATCAAAATAATTACATATAATAATTTATAAACCTTATAATTATTCCAACAAAAAATTAAAGATCCTCTCCTTGGTACAAAAAAATCTACACCCATATAATATCCTTATAAAGTTACTTTATATTTCCTTTTTAAAGAAACTATTTTTCCAAATTTCCATTGATAAAGGAAGGATTCTCCCCGAAACGTATGGATTTTTAATAAAAGTTTTGAGATTATTTTTATAGAAGAATTGCATTTATTTTATACGTATGTAATTAGAAAATTATTGAATATGAGAGTTCAAGTTGCCGATAGAAATAGATTTAAATAGTCTAAGAAAGTCACAAGAGGGTGTCATCTAATAGATCCGAGATGGAATGAACTATTTTTAATTATTTATAAGAATAGTGGTTTTTTACCCTTTCGGAAATCGAATAATAGCGATCCGGGCTAATTAGGTACCCCTGTAAACCCCTCTGACATATGAATAAAAAATTTGGTTGACGTTGGTCGAAAGGGCCCCCCCCCACACACACAAAGCCACACAATTATATTGGTAACTAAAAAAGATTTCTAAAAAAAAAAAAAATTAAAAAATGACTTTCTACAAATATTCTTGGCTAAAATTAAATGGAGGAAAAAGTGAAAACAATATGCTTCCTACAAATACTTAACGAAAAATTTCGAAAAGCATACAGAATTTTGAAAACAATTTCACTATTTTCTTCACTATATTCTACACTTATGATGGCGAAAAAGGCTTTCGAAATTTTAGTCTCAAATAAATAAAATATTTATATATGTACCTATATATTTATATACATATCTATATTTATTTATATCAAGCCAAAAGAAAGAATCTTTAATCTTTAATTTATCTTTATTAAAAAAAATCAAGGCACTTCAACAAATCCTAGAAAACACTTTATCCAAGATAATAATTAATTACTATAGAGATAAGTCGTAAACGCTAGAAATCGCACTAAAAAGAAATAATGTAAATAAAAAAAAATAAAATTAATTCAGTCAAGTGAAAGACGGACTCGCATACAAAAGTATAGTTATATTACTAGCTGAATGGTCGATCCGTGAATTCAATACTTAGTCCCGCCAAAAGGCCGACATGCTGTAGAAAAATGATTACATCGTCCAAAAAAGATTTCATGTTTTTTTCTGTACCTCTTAGAGAAAGAATGAATTTTAATTTAAGTATTAGTTGATTGAAATTGGGTTTGTACAAAAATCACATACAAATTTCGGGGCTCTCTCATACCGTCATTTTAAACGAAATAAGTTTAAAAAAATTAAGCTTATATTTACCTCAAAATATCTTTAAGAGAAACTTATGGAAAAAAAATAATATTTAGAAAATCAATAGAGGTGGTTGGTCATCTACCAAATAGAAATGTTATGGATAACTTTTATTATGTCAGAAGGGCTTATTCACTCCTTTAGAAATCGAACCCATATTTACTAGTTGACTACTAAATTTATTTATGTAGAAATCTTAACTCTGTTACTATCGGCATTTCTCTTTTATATTCAAATATTAATTATTTTGACCCCTACAACAAATTTGACCCTCCCCAAAATCAGAGACGTGCCATCCATATGTGCAAGATCGAGCTATATTATACCGAACAAATGAATAAATTATAGAGAATTTAAAAAAGTTCTATCTTTCTCATCTAGGGTAAAGTATGTACGTTAAAGTATACTTTTGCTAAAAACTTTATTTAACCTTTTTTGGGTTCCTCGAGGTACTTAATTAGAATATTAAATTTCATCAAAATTGGTTAAGTCATTTTCAAGATATTTAGAAAAAATTAAAAAAGTACTAATGCTTGTGGGCCGATATGTAATAAACGCTTCATTTTGTTAAAGTAATGGTGGGTTTTCAATTTTATTTCAATCGGTTGTACGATGAGGAAAAAATCGTCGACGAAAAAAAGGGTAACATACGTACATCTATCCATCCATTCACCCATCTATCTACACGCACTAAACGAAAAAATCGTACTTTTTGGCCTCTGGACAAGATCACATGTAATTTTTGGCAAAATCGTCAGGTGCTAAAATTCAACTTAAATAAATACTACAATTTGTGACTTTGATTGAGACCATTGGTTCTGAAGTATTTACCTGACGACCCTTTGAAGTCGCTCTTGGCGCGAGACCGATCAAATACTTTATCTGCTTTGCATGATAATGTAAAAATGAAGAATTGACTTGCGCCTTATTTTGCAGTGTAATCGTACCCTTAACTGAAATTCCAATTTAGTTGCCTAAATAACAGGGGGTCCCATTAAACGAGGTGTTGATATTAAATGACAGGTCTGATTGATGCTGCTACTGACAAAAAGCCACCGTGCCGCGACAGGTTTGAACATGATTGTGTCTGGTGATGATTCCCCCACCCACTGCTCTCTAGACAGGCATGCACATTGCACAGTTTGTCTGTAGCAATTGTCCACAGCAGTCTCTCTTGCTTTATATTTTCGAAATTTCTAAAAAACGGCTGAAACTATTTATTATTAGCTCTATTAGTTATTTTTGTAAAAAATCCTTGAAACGTGAAAAATTGTTGTGGCCGTAGTAATTTGGGCTCAGTGGATATAAAGGCCCGAATTAGTGTTACTTACGCACGGCGGTTCAAAAGGGACTTCGTGCGTCCCTGCCCAAAATAATCCTTCGATAAAATCTTTATACGATTTTTGATTTGGGGAAAATGAATACAGATTTCAAGTACATATATGTACCATACGTAGTTTACGACTTACTATGCTCTTACAAACGGGTGAACTGACACAGGCCATACCAAGAGGATCCAGTTTTACGTTTTAAACGGAATCCTAAAAATGAAAATTATCCTCCACAAAGGGTAAGAACTGAGTAATTTTTCGCCGAATTTTGTATTATTCTCGCGAGGTATAACGTGTTATTTTGGAAAAGAAAATCCTGTGAATAGAGGGAGGCCTGATTATTATCCACACCTTTTGAGTAATAATTGGTGAATGAGTCTGCACTATTTTTACCTTCGAAATATTAATCTAAAAGAAAGCCTTGGAGTATGATCGAAATTTTTTTCCTATAATAAATTTTCTCAATATAAGATGAAGGTATTTACGAATCAACCTTTTCAAGAAGACTTCTAATTCAAAGTGAGATGCAAATTATTTGAGACGTAGATAAAAAATTATATTTATATCTTATTTTTATAAATATAACTACAGTCATTGGTTAGATGAAATTAAATCAATTAGCTTCGGCTAAAACCTCTCCCTTTGTATCACTGGAAAAAGAGGATAAACATGGTCACGCTCAAATTAGAGTAGGTACCTAAAATTTTGTCAAATCATTTTCTTTACGCTACGTAGTATGGACAAGTGGTGTAATAAAAAAAGTAGTTTTTGAAAATAACTCAAAAACAATTAAAAAATTATAAGAAAAAAAATATACTTGAAAAAAAAATTGTTCTTTTTTACACGCTTTATATTAGCTTCACTTGTATGTAACTAAGTTGGATGTAACCCAATATAGAAAGTCGATTTTATTATTATTTAATTAACCGGGGAGGGGGAAATTGGGCAATTATAGGTCCCTTTGGTCCAAACTCAACCCAAATTTGTATACATCATCTGTGAGCCCCCAGAAGAGCAAAAATATAAAAAATAACAAAATGGGGATGAAATTGCGAAAAATATACTAGACTCTTGTCAAATTTAGTTTTACTTTAGCAATGTACGCGAAGAATTGTACCCATTTTAAGACTAAAAAGTAAAAAAATAAATTATAGTTTAAAAAAACTAATAAACACGCTTTATTGTCAGTAATGCACTAAAAAGTACAAAATAACGCAATAAACTTTTTTATATCCTTAAAAAGCGTGATGCGCTTTGTCAAAAGTAATTAAAAGTACCTACATGCTTCTCAAAGAAGCGTCTCACGCTTTTGTCTTAGTTATTGGACATAAAAATGGTTATTACATTTTTTGTACTTTTTTTATACATTGCTGAGAAAAGCGTGTTTTTTAGTTTTTTAAACGATAATTTTATTGTTGAAAGGAGGAGAGTTAATTAACATTTGTATTTTTTTTTTTTTTTTTTATTTTAAATTCACTATTTTATTATGTACAAAAATCGGCTAAAAATGAGTGCTTTGAGACATTTTCAAACCGTCATTTTAAAGTGGATTATGTTTAAAAAAAATCAAATTTGACTTAATGAAATCTTTATATGAATACCAGACAGCTCATGTTAAATAAATATTGAGAAAAAATTCGACCACCCCCAGAATAATCATTCAATTAAAATTTTAATACGATTTTTGACTTCAGAGGAAAATTAATAAATACCTATAATTTTTAAATTTCTAGTTTATGTCTTATTTTGTTTACGATCTCTGACAGACATTGTATCGCCGCTAATAGGGTCCGGTTTACGTTTGAACCAAAGCACACAAATCGTATTGTTATAAGGGAAGCTTTTGAACAGATATAGTTAATATGCTGAAACTTGGTCAACAAATTTGTATCACTAAGGGCCAGTTGTATGTCGGTTCGTAAAGTTATTTGTTAAACTTGACAAAGGGTAAAACCTAGAATTCACCTTGTGCCCGGTCGGATGGCCAATCAGATGAAACCCACTTTCATCTGATTGGCCGTCCCGTCGGGCACAAGGTGAATTCTAAGGTTTTTCCCTTTGTCAACTTTAACAAATACTTTACAAACCGACATACAACTGGCCCTAACTCTGTCTATTAAATTTCAACTCAAATCAATGCTGGCAAAGAAATTGCCAAATGACTTGTGAAAAGAATGCCGAATCTTGAAATGTTTTTCACTTTCTCCTTCAATTTTTAATTGCCATTATTATTTCTTCTTTGATTTAAAAGTTTCCCTTATTTCTATTTAAAAATCAAAATTCAAGATTGTCTCTTTATTTGAAATACAGTAAACTCTTCGCGGCTAATCCGTGGTCAATCTCAAGGGAAGAAGACATACACAAAGAGAAACAAAGAGGTTGTCCTCTGCTTGATGCAAACAAACATACACACATATATATCGAGATGATATATCTGTATATATATTATTTATTTGTTTGAGACTATAGTTTCGAAGACTTGGTCTTCATCATCAATCTTGGATATTGAAAATTTGATGTTCCTTCCACAATTGATTGGTTCTAAGCTGACCACCAGTGAGGAAGGAACACCAAATTTTCAATATCCATACGATATTGACTCCATGAAAAACAAACATTTATAATTAAAAAAAGACTGATGATGAAGACCAAGTCTTCGAAACTATAGTCCCAAACAAATAAATAATATATATCATCTCGATATATATGTGTGTATGTTTATTTGCATCAAGCAGAGGACAACATCTTTGTTTCTCTTTGTGAATCAACAACTCTGCTACTCTCGGCAAAACAAAAACTTTTCAATTAAATGGAAGAAGAGATGTTAGTATATCGAAACAACAAAACTGCTGACGGATTATTTTGTGTAAAAGTAAACTTTAAAAACTATATAATTATGTGGACACATATATATGCTTTTCTTGTAAAATAATAAATTTTCAAACCTGCTTCTATTGTGAATAAACATTTTTCAAAAGCATTCTTGTGTTGATGAGTGTACTTTTTTGAATATTTTCCGGGTTATCCGCGGTGACGAGAGTTTACTGTAGTTTATTTTTTTCCCTCATCCTGTTGAATGTAATATTTGTCAAATAATAAAGAATGGCAACAACATCGATTATATTGCAACATTCAAGGGCAATAGGATGTATAAAAAATTAAGGAAAATTTTTAGTAAATTATGAATATTAAAGAAAAAACAAGACCGTTAGACCTTTATTAGTGACCGGATTTGACGATGATGAAGGATTTTCCCGTATCGATCGATCTCACCCACAAAGTAAAAAAAAAAAAAAAAAAATTAAATTTGTTAATATATGTATCTAATACGGAGTTCCGTCTGCTATTCCAAGACCTGGACTCCGATATCCGTACTCAGCAAGTTCTCAGAAATTTTTTTCGGGGACTCGAAATTCTTATGAATAAAAAAATACTCATTACGATTACAAGGAATCTGAATAAGTCGGAATAAAGGGACGAAAAGTTGATTGACTAATTAAAAAGCGTTTTCATTAAACACAAAAAACTTAGGGAACGCGATGTGGGATTATAGTGAAATATTTTTAAATTATAATTGGTTGGAGATGGTGGTGTGAAACACTAATATTTTAATAATAGATTCATAATTTATATACCTATTAAAATGAAATGAAACACAAAAGAGTTTTTAAAGGGGGTTCGGGACATAGTGCATTTGCAGACCATTTAATCTCCGAGAAACATTGTTTTCCAGATGAATCAAATATTAAATTAATTAGATCAGAATTAGATCCCTTAAAAATTAGTATTTTCGAATCGTTAGAAATTTTAAAATCATACAATAATTCACCAAAAAATTCTTAAATCGGAAAATAGAAATTCCCGAAAGCTTTATTTTAAAAATAGCCGCTAAAATATAAACTTCACGAACGCCACCTACAGCCAAAATAATAAAACAAGTATAAATTTCAATTCTTAACTTGCCCACCCTGTATAATTTCTTTACCTAACCACATGAAAGATTTTAACCTTTCATTCATAAATTAACTCCTGTGAATCCATTGTAATAGACTGATAAAGAGGGCAAAGCCCTCGAAACTATAATCTCGTTATAAATAAATAAAATTTATAATTCCAGCAGAAGACACACTCTTTTATTGTCTATATACCTATTCGTAGTAAAAGTAAAAGCTAGATAATTTACACATAATAATAATTATTATTAATTTATATTGTTTATAATGATTTGATCAACACACAATGTTTTTAATCACATCTATTGTAATCGTAATCATTGATATGAGCAGCTCAATAGCCTGTCCATAAGTGGCAAGTTACCGGAATTGTGTTGAGGTTATAAATTTAATCCCACCATGCATTGCACACGAAATTCCATGCAGCCTATACAGATTTAATTACTTTCACATTTATATTCTATAGAATATAATGGGGAAGTATTGCAATGGCCTGTCTGGGTCATGATTTTTATTTGCATTTGGATACTTAGCTTCATTCAAAAATGTATTTTTTATCTTGTAAATAAATCATTTAAAAATTAATCATATATACAGGTTACAGGCAAGGGCAGTCCCAGAGCGAGGGGGCTAATGGGGATCAGCCCCCCCCCCCCCAATGGTTTCCAAAACAAAAAAATGTCTTAATTTTGTAAGATAGTTATATCAAACATAACGTCCCCAGTACATGACTCCCCCCCCAAAAAAAAAAAAAAAATGAAAGTCTGGGACCGCAGGCATTACAGGGTGATCACAAAGTGTGTACACATTTTTGTGAAATCGTTGGGTAGGTTATTTTTAGCAAAAAATATTATATGATATACATAGGCCCAATTTCAATTTCTTGCAGAACTTAGAAATAAGTAAGAGACAAATAATATTAATTGTTATTTAAAAACAACTTAACACCTTTAGGGCCATGAATGCGGTGACTTAAATCGGTATAACATTGTGATGGTAGGTGTTTTATGACCATTCATAGACTTGCGGGTTATAAGCTTGCATATGATCTCAAGGAGCATATTTTGAGTAGTTTTTGTAAACATTAATTTTGGTATCAAAATAACAATTAAAATTGATTGGGTGTTGTTTTCAATATTAAATAAATAGATATTAAATGGATGTACATACGAGTACATATTTTTAAATAAAATTTTGATCAGCTGTAGTTCTGTAACAATAAAATAAGAGATATGTCCATAAAACATTTGTTGATTAATAATTTTCCAGCTTTTACACTAGATGTGAATCACCCTGTAATTCCATAAATATAAATGATTTATTTAAAAATGATCTCAAACTAAAGATTTTTGACAGCATGTGCCCAGAATAGTTCACAAAATTAAAATCATTCTGGAATATATTTCTAAATTTCTAATTAATATTCAGCTTATTTTCTTTAAAACGAAAATGTAATACCTACAAAAGTTGATGAATGAAACTTATTTGTCTGAAGGTTTTCGAAATAAATAAAATTTTCAAATACCTAGCGCTTTTCCTAATTAAAAAGTTTAAACTTTTTAAGAAAATCAATATTTGAATAAAACAGTTGCCAGTAAGCTTCCGACATGGTTCGTATCTCATACTTAAAAACGCCCACAGATGAAGAGATCGAAAAGTTATGTATTAGTGTTATGCATTTTTGTCAGTGATTGAATAAATATATTTAATAGAACACAATGTGATTTATTTAAATAAGCTAACGTGTTCTGATGTGGCCATTCACTTGACTTTACCATACAACCTGGCCACTAAAATTATTTATGATCATGTAGGTGGGGTTAGTTTTTGCATTTTTATAATTCTGGTGTCCCACTGATTATGTATACAAAATTTGGTTGGGTTTGGTAAATGGCCAAGATTTTCATTTTTGACCCTATACCACTGCACCCCCCCATTTTGGGAGGTTAGTTTTTGTATTTTTAGACTTCTAGGGGTCCACTGATTATGTATACAAAATTTAGTTGAGTTTGGTCGAATGGCCTAGATTATTAATTTTTAACCCCCCACTCCCTCCCCCCTTAATTTTGGGTCGATATGCACCAAAATCTAATCAGCTCTTAGTCTCAATGGACCAAAACTAAGTGTGTAATTTGGTTTCGATATTCACACTAGTTTTTGAGCTAGCTCGTCCACAAAAATTTGGTAACGCACATACTAACGGACAACCGGACAACCAGACAACCAGACTAACAGACATTTTGACAAAACAATTATTATCTCGAAAAATATAATTTTTTCGATGTTTATTTATTAGAGATTTTTTGTAGAGCGAAATGACTTGGTTAAGCTCAATTTTTTAATCAAAATAGTTTGAGCCGTTTTTGAGATATTTCGAAAAAAAGAAGGAAAAAATCACTTTTTTCATGCACGATTACAACCTGTATGGTAAAGTAAAAAGTTCTGGTAATTATAATTTTTATTAATTATTAAAATTAACCCAATCTTCAACTTTGGCAACGTCATTGTTCCTCATTAAGTGGGATGAGCAGCTTAAGACCATGTGCGCAACTGACAATTTACCGAAACTGATTTTTCTATTAGAATAATATAAGCCGAGAGGTGATATGTTAATTTGTTTTCATTGTTAAAAAATCAACGAATTATTGGGCAGCGGTAAACCGGAAATTCTTTAGGGAGGACCGAAAGAATGAGCCCATCAATAATCCAATTCTTATTAAATATAATTATTCATACGTGGGCGTTAACGAAGATATGTCTTTAAACAAAAAATTAAGATAATAATAAAATAAGATTAATTATTAATTTGATTTTAAGAGTTTTCTTTAATTTATATATGGAGTTCAGTTAATTTAAAAAAGACAATAGAAAGGTTGTATAATGTCTTATTAAATACTAGCTGCAAGGCCCGCCTTCGGCGGCCCTCTTACTAGCCAGAGGGCGAGCCCCCTGGACCCCCCCCCCCGAAACCCACCCACATCGCCACCCCTATGTACAGACAAAACCTTAATTTTATATATACATAGATAATTTCATTTAAATTGGTAACTTGAAGGAGACAATAAAAGAGTGGTCTTCTGCTGGAATTATAAATTATATTTATAACGAGACTATAATTTATAATTCCAGCAGAAGACACACTCATTTATTATCTCCTTTAATATATAAAAATTCTGCTACCCTCGGCACAAAAATCTTTCAATTTAAATTGGTAACCATGACGATTGTATTTATTGGGGGACGTACATAGATAGGTAAAGTACATACAGAGGCAGGCACAAATGCGCTTTAGTAGTATAGGATAATATATGATTATTGCATTTTTTCATAAGGAAAGTAAACCCAAGTGTCAAATCGCGATCTGGGCTATTTCTATTCTTTGGAAGGGACCTCTTTTGGCTTACGAATAAAATTTCTTAAATTAAAAATTTATTTTTCCAGCAGAAGACAAACTCTTTTTGTCTCCTTCAAAATTTCTTAGATGGTCCTAATCAAGTCAAGATAGTACTCTCACTCTAAATATTTATCTTATGAAAGATTTAAATTTGCCGATGGTAATAGATTCAAATGTTCTTAGAAAATCATAAGATGTTGTCATCTATTAAATACGATCGAATAGATTATTTTTATGTCAGAAGGGTTGTTTTTTACCCACTCGGGAATCGAACCCGAGTGCCAGTAACAGCAATCCGGGCCATCTGGCACACCTGTAATTTGACATATGTAAACGCGTTAAATATTTTACTCAAAGATTGTTATCTTAATTTGTAAAATTCTACCTATTTATCTTATTCAGATCTTGCCCTCAAGATGTCTAGAAGATATATTGATGTCTATAAGACATCTTCTATCAGGAACAGACAAAAGAGCTTGAAATAAAATCAAAAACCGTATTATAAAATTCTAATCAAATGATTATTTTGGGGAAGGTCCAGGGGAAAATATTTTTTTATCATGCAGTATGAGGTATCTCTCTGTAAAGTTCTCCCTAAGTAGAAATAATAGGCTTAAAATTTTCTTAAATTTAATTCACTTTTAAATAACGGTGTGAGCGAGCCCCAAAGCAGACATTTTAAAATTATTAAAAAAAAATTCCACAAATTCACTCATTCACTAATTATCAACAAAAATTAAGAATGAATTTGATATCTCAATTATTTTGAAAGATATACGTTACGGAATCCTCGGTAAACGAGTCCGATTTGCACTTGTGGACGGGTTCGTTATAAATGTTATAATATTAAAAATAAATTTTTATCAAAGCAAAATCTATGAATCTGTATGAAGAACTAGATATTTTAATGCCAATTTCCAAAAGTTAAAAGACGTTCTTTACTGAAAATGGTCAACGAATCTGGCACTCGGGTTCCCAACAGGGACTCCTTCTACATATAATTCAAATATCTAATTTCGATCCGAGCTACAGTTTTTGTTTTATTTTTTCTGTTATTTCAAAAAAAAATATGTTGAAAAATCGTTCAAGCATTTTCTAATGGGAATTCGTTATTTATTGGGGACCACCTTGTTCAATCCTGATTCGCAACCCTTGAAATGACTTTGAGAACTAAGCAAGTATTATACAACCGAAGCGGTCCCGCTACTTCTCTCGTAAACTCGTTTGTCAGCAAAAAATCCAATCCTCAAATCCTATATACTAAATTCGTCTAATTATTCTCGTTTTGGTAAAAAAAAAAATAGAACTGGAATAAGAATGGAGAATCGACTAGAAAAAGAGGTAGCCGCAATGGACACCCGAGACAGACAAATGACAACAAACCGAAGAATTAAGAGACGATTGGTCCAAGCCGGGGAATTGGCACATACAAATTCAGACTTTGTTTCCAAATTAAGATATTTTCCTTTCGTTTGCGAAATGACAAATAAATTGCACGGCTATAAAAGAAACTATAAAAGCTGCTCTGCGTGAATTGACAAACGGCGCCGCTAATAAATGGACCAGAGATAATATCAAAATGTTACATTCTACGTATATAAAATAATCCGTTATTTTAATTAACGGTCGAGATTTGGAATATGGAAAAGAGGACAATGGGGGACGCGCGCGAGCGGTGGGTCGGAATGCTTCCCTGTATATGATCGCTTGCGATAGGCAGGATAATTTGATTCAATGGCCCTTTTTGGTATTCAGCGAGGCTGAAATATTCCGATTCAGCTGAAATATGTCGGAAAAAATAATTGACTTTTTTTGATGATCATTAGGTATTGATTGATTATCTACAAAAAGGGGAGAGTGGTGAAATTCAATCTTAATTAATCATGTTCATTATTTAGACGAATAAAATAAAATATACAGACGATTGGGGCTGTTGAGAGTTCACCTGGGCCTCGGGGTAGAATTGCGGGCATCCCTCATATAAATATTAATTTGTTGAAATAGTATATCTTATTATATTAAATGAGCAATTCTTGTATATATATGTAGAATCGATTTCGCTAAAAAGTGGTGTACTTATCAAGTCTTATGAGTTATTAGTCGTGTATAAATTTTAATCCGATTGAAATAAAGGAAGGGGGTGTAAATTAGTAATGTAGCAAAATAAATATTTTAATCGTTCATATCTTGTCTTCGGTAAGTCGCAGAGCCTTGAAATTTGAAACTTAAGCTATTTAGAGGCAAAAAATTACCGAGCATCGCTCAGTGCTCCAGGCACTTTCTTTTTTATATGAGTATAAAAAATTAAAAAATTAATTATGTCGATATTAATTAGAGTTCCATTTAATTAGAAAAATCACAAGAGGGTACTCTACTTGATCCAAGTTGTCATGTTAATTAATCATGTTCATTATTTAGACGAATGAAATAAAATATACAGACGATCTATGGCTAAAAGCAGATGTGTCTCACTGAATATTAAGTGTTTTTTTCATCTCTATTTGAAATTATTGATTTTTAGTGATCTTAAATCAAATTATATTTTTTTTCAAAAAAATCAATTATTTTTTTAAATTTATATATCTAGATATAAATTAATATAAAAATACTGTAATAAAATTAATATTAAATACAAATTTAAAATATATTAAATAGACTTTCTATCCACTCTAGATTATCTTAAGAACTATCAGCAATTTCTCTTTAGATAAAATTTATATAAAAATTTATATAAAACATATTTTTTTACTAGGATTTTAGAAGACCTATTCAACGGTACTCGACTCGAGTGGGTTAGCGAAATGGTTTTCGTGAGCTTTTTCTCTGTTTTGGGATGGACTGCGTTTTTTTGCATAAACATGTAACATCGTCAATATGAAAAGCATAAAATTTCATCCTAAGAGGTGGCAAATCGTAGCTCCTTTATGCGGTTGTGACTGACAGACGGAAAAAGGAATCTTAATTACTCAGGATCAATACAAATTATCAAACGTTGAAATTGCATTTATTGTTAAGAAATAAAAGAAAACCCAATACAACAAGCAACAGGTAGTAAACGGAAAAAATAGCTTTTTTGCTCAAAATATTTATTCATTTTTTTATTTGTTTCAATTTTATTAAGAAATGAAAATTCAAAAACGCATTAAAGTCTCCAATGGAAATTCCAACTCTTAATATCGTGGCCTAATTCAAGCGATTTAGGATCTCTGCTACTCTCAACAGATATGGATTACGAATCTTAAAAACAAAATTTTCATGTTTAAACCCTCTGCAGTGCTCACGGGGCATATTGTTTCATTCAAAAGAAATGCGTCGACGCATCTGACTCTGGGACGCCACGCAGTACGCTGCAGGGTTAAATTTATGACTTTTTGTTTTTACATAAAATTAATTTAAGTTAAAGAATTATACTAAAACATTGCCTATCATATACAATTTGTTTTAGCACTTTATTTTTTAATAGTTTGATATAAAAATAAGCCAAAACTTTATTAGTGTTAAATTAAATTGAAAGTTTATTTTTGCCGAGAGTAGCAGAATTTTTATAAATTGAAGGAGGCAAGAGAAGAGTATGTCTTGCTGGAATTATAAATTTTTCGGCAGAAGACACACTCTGCTATTATCTCCTTCAATTGATTAGTGTCGTTTCAATGTTTACCTATATGTCCGTCTATCAGATCGAGTAGCACGTAAGCTAAATAAAAAACAAACCTAAAATTTCCAAGTATTTATTTTACTCTAAAACAAAAATCGTATTCAAATATTAATAAAATGATTATTTTAGTGTCACTTTTTTGTGGGGTCAAAAATAAAAAGTATTTTAGCATGGGATGAGATATTTAATTTATCATAAAGTAGAATATCACGTTATTTTTTAAATTTTATTCACTTTAAAATAAATTACGGCGTAGGAGGGCCACTATACCATATAAATACCCATTTTTATAAACACTATCTCCCAATTGGTTTTTATAAGATTGATAGTTGTGTTTAATTATAAGGAACAAATTAGAATGTCTTTTCTGCTTAATTTATACTTCTTAGAGTTAGAGTAAATTAGAAAAATTATTCTGCGTACGCGAAGCTTCAATTTTACATGTTTTTATCATTGGTGAGTATTCTGATCTAATTTATTTTACATAGCTAGTTTTTTTTATTAATTACTAAATCAAGAAAGCTACATATTATATAAGAAGTTATGTAGAATAGAAAAATCACTTTTAGTAAAAGATCCCCTTCTTTTTAAAAAAGTAAACCGATATGGGCCCTTAGTGTCAAAAACTTTCGTTCAAATGTCACTCATCTTTCTGCTCTGCTACGCAAATGAAATGAGTCAAGAAAAAATTGAAAGATGACATGATTTCGCAGGTTTTCAATCTGAAAGAATTTTTCGCATAACTATATATTAATTTAATATAATCATAGTTCAAAAAATAGAAGAAACTTTTCTAAATAATACCTACTTAATGAATATAATACAAAACTTAAAGTGAAAGAATAAAAAGTAACATAAAATGTCAGAAAAAATATCTAGGAGAGTGATTATCGAATATGTGCGAGGAATTAGAGAAATCAGACTATTCTCTTTTTGCAAGTGTCTGATGTGATTTAATTGAGGAACCGAATGTGCATTTTGGAAAAACGTTTCGGTATTTTTTATGAGCTATTCTCTTCAATATACACCGTTTCTAGAAGATGGGAATATCTGATCAAAAATAAATTCACCTCTTCAACTTATAAGCAACGCATCCATCGTAGTTAAGCTATAATGATTTGCTATTAAGGATTTGGTGATCAGCTTGAAGAACTAGAGAATTCTTTCGTGTCAGACGGCCGATGGTGAAATTAATTTTTTTTTTTAATTTTCTTAGCTATTTACGACATTTTCTAATTCTGAAGCCATTTTTAAATGATAGTAGATATAGATTGAGTCAGATTATTTGTCAGATTTGATTCATTTTAGTATCATTCACTAGTAATGAGTTCACTCAATCAATATATTTTCAGAAATAGAAGTCAAAACGTCGTGAATAGACTAGAAAATTTTTCTTGCTGAGAATAGTAGAGTTGTTGAATTTGTAAGAAATTGCAAAGAGGGTGCTCTCTGCTTGATGCAAATAAATATAGAGATAGATACACATACAATGAAATATATTTAGTAATTTTAATTATTTCAGATTATAGTTTCGTTTCGAAGGGCATCTCTTCAGCAAATGTTTATTATATATCTTGTCTTTTGAGCACTAAGTCGTTATTAATTATTCATTCGGATGTATATATATTGGTATATATAATATATAAATTATATT